>CAOKZL010001831.1:0-276873 GCA_948472985.1 Iguana delicatissima
AAGAAAATTTTAAAATTCCTATAAGCATTACCTGTTACAGCTTCAAGAGATGAGTTAGGATTATTCAGTGGAGAGGAAAATGCATTCTTCAGATGCTAAGAGTCACCCACTTCTTCATAATTATTTCTTATCGCTATTACACTGAGCCATGCTACATCATCTATTTGTAAATGTATTAACATAATATATTTCTGACAGTTTTAGCCTAGCTAAATACCATTTTCTTCTAAGAACACAGCTGGCATTCATCTTGTCAACCTTTCTGAATTAACTAATCACCACTGATAAATAGAAGTGCCTCCCACAGATTAAATCAAAGTCTGAAACAGCTGGAAACAAATTCATATGACTACATCATTATATCATTGTGATGATAAGTGTCTGATACATTTCATAGGAACAATATGAATGTTCAACTGAAACTAAGAACAGCTTTGTGCAGGACTGGGCAACATAATCTTTCCCATCATTCCATACTGTTGACTCAACTTTGTGGCTTAAAACCTATAGTTAGGCTAACTAGGGTAAACGTATCGAATCAGTAAGACTTACACGAATTGCTTTACCAAGCTAGCATTGATTCAATGGGTTTACCCATTTGGGACTAACAACAAGGCCTGTATGCTATGTTTTGTTTTTCCTAGCTGGATCTGGAGGCAGTGACTACAAAGCTTTGGTGACCAGGGCCTGGCCTATACTTATAAAGACAGATAATTTGGGTCCCTTAGAAAGAAATAGGATCTTTAGGCAATGGTGGAAATATCCACAGTTAATTAGTAAGTCATTGACTAAAACTTATCCACCGGGGGAAAAAAGGCTTTGTTCCTCAACAGAGCTTGCAAATTTGTGTGTGTTTGTGTTTTGCTCATTTGTTTTGCACTGGAGCTCCCAGAATCTGCTACCCAATGTGTCCCATCCATCGTGGTATTTGCTTGTCTGGACTGTATCCAAGTAGTTTGCCTCTGGTGACGGAAGTTTACAATCCACCAGATAGATCTTTGATCTGTCAGCAGAACAGGGAGGAAAGGAATATTCACAGATTCCTCCTCAGTTCTCTGTGCCTCCCATTCTGCTCCATGGGGTTGGAGGACTTTTTAGAATTCTAGGCTGATGGAGGAGGAGTCTGTATTGTTTGCGGGGAGGGAAATTTCCCTAATTGCTCATATGCAGAAAATATAAATTAATTTGAAATGAATCTTGATTTGAGTTACAAAAATATTAAAGTTTAGTGATTGAGATCTTGCACCAGACATGTAACCGTGAAGTCATTTCTAATCTGACCCACAAAATTCACGTTGAAATCCTGGAAGCCATCTGGAGTGAAGGACTTCTGCTGTGTTGGCAAATGAGGCACTGAAAGACAACACATCCAGCCGCCTCTAGCCAATGAATAGTAAGTAGTGTAACAAGCAGAAGCAGGGGTCCTGAGGGATCTTGTCACAAGTACTCATTGTACCTGTGCCAGCTGGTAGGAGGGAGCTGGATGACTTAGCCTTCAGCACCCCACTCATCAGTACTGCAAATCTCCTTCATTCTGTACGGTTGCCTGGATTTTAAGGTAGGTTTAGGGGGAGGCATATACAGTCACATCATACCAGTTATGAGGTTGTAAACCTAGCTTATAACATTTTAGTTGCCTAATTGATAACAGATTTTTGGATCAAAGTCTAGGCTCATTCCATATTCAATCAGTATGATTCTGTCAGACATAAAGCAACCAACAGTCGTAATCCTGCATTGGATTTAAGTATGCATAAGCATTGTAGTTATGGTGCTGTGCTGTGAATCCTAGCCTGATCCCTAATATCCACTTATCAGGATGGAGTTGCTGCAATCAATGGGGGTCTGTTTCCCTGTCAATTGGGAAGCATCTGGCTGTTGTTTCCACCACCTCCTATGATCAGTCTCTGGTATAACAGGAAGAAGCAGGGTCCTTGTCACAATTTCCCCTTGTCCCTGAGGTCACTTGCAAGGTTGGAGGGAATGGCAGTCAGCTGCTTCCCAACGGACAGGGAAACAGACTCCGGTCAATCACAGTGATTACTTCCTGGTAAATGAGGACTTGGGGACATTCATGGTCCCTACATAGCCCCTAAACAGCTGGGCTAAGTAGGCACTGTAGATACATAACAATCACAAGTGTGGATTCAGGCCAATGCTGGCATTTCAGTATCATCATCATCATCATCATCATCATCATCATCATCATCATCATTAATTTCATTTATTTATATCCTCCCTTTCTCCCAACAGTGGAATTCAAGGCAGCTAACAACATTAAAATAGTACAAATTAAAACATACATGCAAATATAATTTTACAAAATAATTAAACCATTTATAAAGTTAAAAAAATACATATCAAAAGTATTAACTATATTAAAATACATTTTAAAAAACCCTATAGCAACCTTAAAACAGATTCACACAGCACCAAAAGCCCAAATCCAGTGAATTTTTAAAAAGTTTGACTGCAAAAATGTCTTAAGCTGCCATAAGAAGGAGATAAAAGATGGGGCCATCCTGGTCTCTCTAAGGAGGGAATTCCAAAGTCTGGGAGCAGCCACTGAGAAGACCCTCTCCCTTGTTCCCACCAGGCACACTTAAAAGGGTGGTGGAACAGAGAGAAGGGCCTCTCTTGATGATCTTAGGGGTCTAATGGGCTTAGAAAGGAAAATATGGTCCTTCAAATAACCTGGTCCCAAGCTATATAGGGGTTTATAGGTCAAAACCAGCACTTTGAATCATGTCCGGAAATGGATCTGCAGTCAGTGAAGCTGTTGCAACAGGGGAGTTGTGTGGCCCCTGTACCCAGCCCCAGTTAATAACCTGGTTACAGCTCTTTTGGCCAACTGGAGTTTCTGAATAGAAACATAGAGCACATTACAGGAGTCCAAACAGGATATAATCAAGACATGCACTACCATGGACAGATCCAACTTCTCCAGGAATGGACATAGTTGGCGCACGAGCTTTAACTGTGCAAAGGTACTCCTGCTCACTGCTGAAACTTGTAGCAAAGGCTCATTCAGTGGAAACACACTGAATGAGTGTGTTCGCAGTGGAAACAAACACACGAAGCTCAGATATTTTGCTTTTTTATTTTATTGGAGGGGCAAATTCGCAGAATTTTTTTGTGGACTGGGCAAATTATATGGACTGGAATTTTTTTTTTTTAATGTTCTATACCCTCATGGCAGTAGACTGTAATTAATGAAAACTCAATGGACCTTTTCACTCTCCATAATTATTACCCTATGATTTCACTTTAACCACCAAGGCAACCTATGGATCCCTGGATCCCTGGGACTGGCAATGTCGGGAGGGATATTTAGAATTCTTAGCCACAGAGCTTCTCTGGTGCCCCCCAAAACTACAAACCCTGAGATTTGCAGCTGTAGAATCATGGTGCTATAACTGTAGACTGTGAGACAGTCCTGGGTAAAATAATTCAAGTAGTCTTAACTCTGCCATAAGACTCTTGTTTTTCCAGAGCATATTAACCCAGACACTCACTTTCAACATTGCTATTTGTATGCTGTTGTCCTAGTTTTATTATTATCGTTTATTGGGTTGAATCCAAGATGGATGACTCTACTCCACCTGACTTTGGGGAAACCCTTTTGAAACTTCAGATTTCCTCTGTGCAATAATCCCTTCCAGTCATCTAGGAGTAGGAGTAGAGTGGGAAATCTGCTTTACATAGCTCAGCTATGTGTGTCTGTATCTGGATACAATACATTAAATATACAACACCATCAGCATATCTGGCTCTTAACAGAGTACAAGAAGACAGTTTCTGGCTCCCATGGAGCTTTAAAATCTAAAATTTATCATTGGGAAAAGAACAAAGGAAGGGGAAAGAAAGTGTAGGGTTGAATGGAGAACCGTACAGAGTTAGGAAGGCCTCTGCTTGTAGTCAGTAATTTTTAAAGAGATATAAAGATTAATTTTAGTCATAGTTTTGGAGTCATTTCTTTTTCTTATCAGCATATTCTTAGTCATTTTGTTGAAAATAAATCAACTTGGACCAACTATAATTTAATCTACTTCCCATTCTCAGCTGGTTTCAATTTACAGCATGCTTTAACTAGTTGTGTAGGTGTTACATCTTGCTGATGCTGGTAAAAATTACTTGGTAGATTTAGTTCTCCTTTTCTAAATTACTTCTTTTAAAATCCAGATAACTTCACTCACCATAAGAATTTTGCAATATAGTCTGACCTTTCTTACTATTGTGTTATGTAATCAATCCACCACTGAGAACTGAAAGATTTGAAGGCATGTTGCAATTTTTCAGTTTCTATTCAGTTGATATTTTCCACATCCAAAATGTCTTGAAATATTGGTGGAAAGAAGGCCAGTGTCATCATATCATGGGAAAGATACCTTAGGTGGTCACAAAATATCTGCTTCAGCCTAAGGACAGACTCCAACAGCAAGTTTCTCTTCTTAAACTTTGTTGAACCAAAACCTCTGGGCTCTTACAGCAGCTGGTGTCTGGTAGCTTCCCAGCCAATCAGTGCTTCAGTTATGCCTGAATAGATATTAGAGCTTTCCATGTTACTAATTCAAATGTAGAATAAATATTAGGCAGACGTAATTTTAAAACAATTCTCTTCATATTCCATCCCTTATTAACTAGATACAAAACATGGGCTAAACTGAGGTTGTTCTTAATGTAGCCTCTTGGAGGATACCACATTTATATACTCCAATACGCTGAACATAGCAATGTAAAATGCATGCTGTGAGTTTGGTTGGGCAGGGAAGTTGACTGTCCTCAGTGAGGTTCACAAGTTTGGTGAGGACTTGAACTTGGATCTCTGAAGTTCCAGTCCAATGTTCTAAGCACTACATCACACTGTTTTTCCCAACACATGGTTAGAGATGTCATCATTGACAGAAGTGGCCATTTGTGAAGACAGAGATAAGCCTAAAGTCAAGGCCATAGACAAAAGTCCCTGTTGCATTCAGTGGAACCTAATGTGAGATCCTTACCTCTGCTATAGTGCTGGAGGTAAAGGAGATGATAGTTTCTAATCTTATGGGAAATACATGATTAGATCTGATTAGGGGATTTACAGAATAGTTGCCAAGCCAGTATCAGGAAGCGTTAGCCAAGCAACAAAACACAAGGAACCTTTAACAGGTTACAAGGCATGTAACGCAGCCAACACCCTTTAGCCCTTTGTTCTCAATTCAGCAGGCACACATGTGATGATGACGCCATAATGCTTGCATATCATTCTGCAGGAATTAAGCGATTTTAATACTGCCCATACTTTTTCTCTGAAGGAAGAAGGAAGCAAAGACAGCAAGCACGGTAGACTCCAGGTAATAAAAATGTAACAAGATTTCTTCATTCCTCCCTGAATCAAGGAATTCTCTCTGAGTCATCAGTTCTTAACCTGACATACAAGACAGTATTTCACAGCAGCTTTCCTCCACATTCCTCGACGTTTGTCTCATGGATATGCTCTATAAAACATCTACAATGCTATTCAACTTGCTTGTGCCAGAGGGACAGCAAGTAGTTCAGTCACCTATTATTACTCTAAAATGAAATGTATGTAATTTAGTTGAGCCAAGTATAATAACAGGATTTATGAAGCTCAGACATTTTTCCTGGCAATGACACACCTACAATATATAGTTAATAATTCCTTGAACTGGCATTCCTTATCGTTGCATCAGACATGGCAAACTCTTTTGGTATTTATAATCCTGTGGTGTGGCTGTTTTTCTTTGCCCTCTCATTCATGTCTCAGGAGACAGCAAAATTCTAGTCCCAGATGAAATGAAAGGCCAATTCCCTGTGAGAACTGAAGTCCATGAGGTTTTTAGAATTCACCAGCACCTCATCTTCAACAGTATGTATAGACAATCTTCCGCTTAAAAATATGAGGACAGGAGTATATCACCATCGGAGAAGAGAAAATCTTACAAGTTGTGGCTTATATTTTGGCATGCTAAAACATTTTTCACAACAATTAGAAGCATGCCAAGACTGTGACTCCCTGGAGCTGAGCTCTCCACCAAATGAGTTAGGTCTAGAAAAGAGAAAACGGCTCAACATGCCCAAATCTATTCAAAATTCAAATAAATAAAAATGAGCTGTTATGGATGTCGAATAAAAGTGGTTGTGTGATTTGGCCCTCATCCATTTCACATAATGTGGTGTTTCATGAGATCCAAGTCCTCATTATCTTGAAGCATCCACTAACCAGTAAGTCGGCACTACCTCATACTGAGGCCTTCAAGATAATGAAGGCTAGCGCCACAGCAAAATTTCAGGAAATTAAGCTAAGTCTTAAATACCAGAATTCTGTGAATTATGTTGACTTGAAGTTGCACTTCACTTTTACTCTTTGAGAAGCAATTCAGACATTCTTCTAGTCTCGAGGGAGTCACTTATCTTTAACCAGTTCCCACATTGCTAGAAGAACTTTTATGCAACCAAACCATATTGGCAGGGCCGATCATTTGAGTCTTTCCTTTTTGGATCCCAGAATCCTGGAGCAACACGTATGTGGGAAGATGAATGCATGGAAGGTGCTGCCCATGGATTTGCAGCTCTAACACATCTGGCAGAACATCTCAAAGGCAATTTGAACTGAAACTGAACTGTTGATGGAGAGCAGGGAAGTATAATATATGCTCTTCTCTCATAGACTGCACCATTTTATTGAGAAGGGGTGGCCTTAACAGAATCATGTCTCACCTTGTTAAAATGTCGTATGGAGTAAAATACATTTTGTATTTGGGTTTGCAACCTTTAGAATGAAAACCATAGGAACTTTCTATCCATGCCATAGCTCTCCTTTCTATCACCTATAGCAGACATGGGCCATTTCCACACGAGTCTGTTATAGTGTGATGATTCCACTTTCAACCTCCTATGGAATCCTGGGGTTTGCAGTTTCAGGAGGGGCCACCTGGTGTGATGGCATGCCTAGATCTTTTTTCTTTAGATCCCCTGGTACAAAATGTACATAGTATGGCACTATGTGTCACAGGGGATAGACAGATGCTTCAGTTCTACCCTTCACATAGTTACATGTGACATACATCATGATAATGTCATCTCATTGTTGTTTCCACTCCCAATTTACTTGACTACAGCTGGTGGAGCTGGAAAACATACACAGTGATATCTACATTGGATATTATCTGTCTCTTAGCAAATGGTATGTTTTACTAAAGCCATTCTGTCAAGCAAAATTAAGAGCTGTGATATTCACATGCACTAAACAAAGGCAAAATTGACCACAAATACTTCAAGAGTTATATCAGCAAATGAGGGCCAGTCATTCCATGCAATGTGAACTCCTAACTTGGAATGAACAGGAAAATCCACACAAATAGCTTATGTGCAAAATACGGGGGGGGGGGCATATATAAACACTGCTTTTGGTGTTTATCTTAAGATTTAATAGTTTAATGGTTTTTTAAAAATGTTCGAAGTAGAACACTTTCGCAACCACAATACTTGTTCAAGGTTCCAGATGTCCTCTAGCATTCAGCTTTCAAAAGCATTCAGGGTATTACATGTCTTTAATTATCTTAATGGGGCTGTATTTAAGATGCCGAAGCCCTATTTTTTTCTGAATGTCTGCTTAATTGTCCTTTAAAAACTATGGGAAGCTTTCCAGATTCTCCAGTCCACCCAATCCATCGACGTCCAGGTATGTTGTACAAAAAGATCCTTGGTAATCCAAACTCAGTTATGAATATTCAGTACACTGAAAAATCAAGCATTTGTTATCCTTTTTCAGAAAGTCTCTCATATTCTCCTAATGTATATGGAATTTTGGCCCTGCATTACCTTCTGCTTTGGGTAGCAAAATATCATGGGTCAGTTGCAGTTCATTAAATCTCCTCTCTATTGAGGTGAACAGACAAATTTCATAAACAAGAGAGTCCTGAGTATATATCAGTGACCCTACCAACCCATACCTATCAGTAACAAATTGCTGAATTAAGCCATACCTTTCCAGAAACCACCATAGAAGAACAGGTTGCTACGAAATAACTACAGAGAGAGTATGGCTGGGGTAGAACAAGGAGGCAGAGACCAGGATGTGTACCTTTTCATATGGCCCAGATGTTATTTCAAAGGCTTGTAGTCCTTTTTTTAGCATTGTTATGAGCCTTTAAGTTATTTCTTATTTACAGTGACCCTACGGTGAACCTGTCACAAGGGTTTTATTGGCAACATTTGTTCAGAGGGGGTTTGTTTTGCTTTCCTCTGTGGCTGAGAGGGTGTGACTTGCCCAGTGTCACCCAGTGAGTTTTTATGGCCAAGCAGGTTTTTGAATTCTGGAGTCCTAGGCCATTTATAGTGCTATTATTCCAAGGATTCCACAGGATCTTGAAAGTGGAATAATAGCACTATAACAGTCTAGGGCGGAAATGGCTTAAGTCCAATGCCCAAATAACTATACCAGACTGCCAAAGGGAATGGAAACTCTCAAGTAAAATCCAGAGACAATGGCCCTTGTACATACTAAAGGAATGCTTGTTGATTAATCCACCACATAGAATCCTTTTTGGATCATACAAAGATGCTAATGAAACATTCAAGAGCTAGCATGTTGTGGTTTGAGCATTGGACTACAACCCTGGAGACCAGGATTAGATTCCCCAGTTAGCCACAGAAAGCCACTGGGTGACCTTAGGTATGTCACATACTCTCATACTCTCAGACCTAGAAAACCCCATGATAAGTTCACCTTAGGGTCACTGTACATCAGAAACAACTTGAAGGCATACAGCAAAAACAATAAAATACTCATAAAACCCAACATGTGAACCTTGTTTTACATATTTAGAACCGTACTAAATCTAGAAGAAAAGAAAAGAAACGTAACTCTAGAAGAAGGAAATTCCTATCAGAGCTGATCTTATGTGCACAGAAATATGGTGCACACATCAGAGCCATTCAAAATATAGTGATTTAAAAATATCCATTGATTCTCATTTGTTCATTAGTTGAATATTTTTATTTATTTATTACTTAATTAGTTACATTTAAATCCTACCTATCCCACTGTGAAGCCACACAGGGGAGCAGAGAATAAAGCCATTGTCTCCAAATAAGAATTTTGGATGCCAAATAAAATTTTCTTTCAGTCCCCAATTCCTAGCATTGCAATAACAGAAAACTTCAGTTGAGCATTTAGAAATGCTGTCTAGGCATCTAAGGAACAAGGTAGGCAAAGTTACCAAGGGAAAGCAAGCACAGCAAATGTAAGAATTCTAGATATCAGTGATGTTCAATGTCTCACTCTTTGCAATGGTAGAAAATTTAGGGCTGGCGGAAAATTTCATGGGAAGTATAATTCTTCTTTGTAGGACCCATACTTTCATCCCACGCTACATAACTACATACCAGTACTACATCCAGGCACACATGGTTCCCCTTTTCTTCACGTTATCTTCATAACCTTGTGGGATAGGTCAGCCTAAAAGAGAACGACTGGCCAAAGATCACCTATTCAGTTTCATAGGGACAGGAACTCAGATCTTTCAAATTTCCATACAAAATTCTAACCACTACTAAACAATGTCTCTTTTCTTTCAAATAGCTCAAACTAACTTGCAGACGGTTACAAAGAAATCTGATGTCTCCTGCAGGGTCAGTGGAAGAAGAACCATATCAGGTCCCTTCTAACCATTTCCATTGTTCTGACCTTTCCGCTGTTAGAGGCAGCTTCTGTTGGGGACATTACAGCTCTAACTGTAGGCATTATTTCCTTCCCTCTTTTTCTAGAAAGCTTTGCATAAATTATTCCTGTGCTCCAAATGCTGAGTAATCTACAAACAAAACAACAGAGCTCCTTTGGTATCCAATTTTAAACTTTCATCTTGATCATAAAAAAAAGTGGGAGGTGGAAACTCCATGATCCTTGAAAGACTTCTTTGTGAAAGAGAAATTTAATAACCTTGCGTAGGCCAGGTGTTCTCTACTAACAAGTACTAGTGATAGAGTGATGTTTCATCTTGACAATGACATCTCCAAGGTATTCGATTGCACTCAAAACATTGTCCAGATGCAATATCTTCCAGGATTACCGAATATCTGGTCAAACCATATAATTTTATTACACTACAGGGTTAAATATACTGCATGGCAGTGCCAGGGAACGTTTGGAAACACAATAACCTTGATGTTCAATGTGGGAAAATTTCAAGGTGTTTAACAGCTTCATAAAATGGCGCACTTTTGTCTCACTCTATAACATCAGCAGTAAATTCTTGCATTACTGCTGTTGTAAAATGTGGTAACGGAAACCCCAAGTTGTATTATATGATACCCCTGAGGTAAAAGTTAAGGATAGTTTTTCCTCACAAATGGCCACAGGAAAAGCCATTCATTATCGGAACATGCTGGGAAATATCTAGCCAAAGTTTTGCACCTCTAAATCATGTTGGTTTCAATAAGGGACTTAAGCCTCTACTCACCTTTTTCGTACTCTAAGAAATGACCATAAGGAATGCAGAATGACTCAGCCATGTCTGAGCCTCTCAATATGGTCCACAGTATTTCAGCTTTCTTTCCAAGAAAGAACACAGACAATTGAAATGTAAATCCAACAAAACAATAAACAACAAAAATGTAAAATAATCCATGAATCTCTAATACTTTTTTCCTATTGTCCCAAACATTTTAAGTGAAGGGGGGATAATATAAAAGAGCAATAAGGAAAAAACTAATAAAATTTAAAATTTAGGTTTGAAAATCTTAATTTTTTCTTTTGCTTACGTTGCCATATTAAGATTTAAGACTGCCATATTAAATTATGTGGATAAATGAATAGATTCCATTTGAAATCTAGACCTATGCATATAATTTCTCCTGCTATAAGCTGCCATTTGTATATTTGGTTGTTTGTGTTACACCCCATCTTTTCCCCTCACCACATAAGACTCAAGATGGTTCACAACAAAACCAGGTAAATATATTGTTAAAAGCCAAAAAGCCCACCCAGATTCGCTGAAGCAACGGACAACTGAAGAGGTAATTTAAACCTTTTCGATGGGTGAAGGCAGCATTTGCTCAAATTTAAAGCCCATTTTATAGCAGCCTGTGCTAACTGCTTGAATAGCAATGTACTTGGCCTGCTGTTCAGGGATGGGGAGCCTAGGCTACTGGTCTGAAAAACAACCCTGCTCCCTCCTTCCACCCTATGGAAAATGAGATGGTTAGGTTTTGGAAGCAACAGAAATGCATACCATCCACTGGCATGCTACCCATCTCATAACGGTAATGTCTATTGACCCTTTCCCATGTTGATGCATCTTCCACATTTTGTGAAACAATTCTTCAACAGCTCAGTCCCGTGCATGGCTCCGGAGTTCAGTGTTCACTCTCAAACAGATGTATATAGGATTAGAGCCTTTACCACTGTGGAAAGTTTGGAATAAACAGAATCAATTGTCACTTGAAAGAAGTCAGGAAGCTAGTACATGTCCTAGAAGCAGACAATTAAAATTAAAAGGAGTCTGAGATGGTAAAACATCAGTTAAAAAGAACACGCAGTTCCTTCCTAACTAGAACAATTCCACAGTAGAGCATATGAACAGAATTAGCTAGTGTGCCTTTCCGACATTTTAACAACAGAGGAAAAGCTTCAGTTTTGGAATCTTTGACACATTTAGGTTCCTATAAATAGACTTGTAATAGGACTTTCCCCTGTAAAAATCTGATTAAATCTTTTCTTTTTTGCGGGGGAGGGGAGAATGCAGCTAGTTAATTATAGCATGTTAGTACAAGAATCTTATTATCCACTTGCAGCCAAAAAGTGGGAGGACAGGAAGAATCATTTTCTGTCTCTTCTAAAGGAATGCCATAAAAAGTTATTGAGACTGTTTTTTAACCTCATTTCTAAATAAATGGTTCATAGACAGGCTAAGCCTCATTTGAAATCTTCAAAGCTCAGGACATGAAGAAATAAAAGGTCAATCATACATTTGGGTTTAAAACATCTGAATCTTGGGTCATAAGAAGTATAGTTTCATTCAATCACTCATCTTCACTAGGCTTGGCTGCAGATTATTCCATATACTGTGTTACATAAAACATGCCATCTTGTTTTGATCTAGACCAAAGTCAAAGCAATGGGACCAAATTCAAAGCCCTTTCCACTACACAATTGTGGCACTATCATTCCAGTTTAATTGCCATGGCTGTACACCATAGAATCCTGGGCTTGGTGTGCCACTAGAGCTGCCTGGCTGATAATTCTAAATATGCCTCCCTAAACTGCAGATCGCAGGATTCTCTAGGACAGTGGTTCTTAACCTTTTCTTTACTAGGAACCCCTTGTAAATATAATGTGTTGCCAGGGATCCCCAAGACTTAGATTTAATTTTTTAAAAATATTTTTATTAGAAATTCAAAAAAAAGTTAAGAATGAATACATTACATTGGAATGTAACGTATCCCCACAACCCCCCTTCCATCTAATTGCATTTTCCCCCAGTTTTTCCGCAAAATAACATTTTCCCCGCCCTTAACAACAAAAAGAATTTTCTCCTCACTTATATACGTAATCCAACAGATCATATAAGTTCAAATATCCTCTTCAAACCCCTACACAGTCTCTAACTAGATTTTAACCATGTTATTACATCTTTCCTCTCCCTCTCAAATTTTTGAATTGGTTTGTTTTTTAAAGCATTTACCAGTCTTTCATTTTGCATCAGATCATAAACTCTTATTTTCCAATCTGTGAGATTTATAAATTTAGTACATTTCCAATATTGAGCATATGTTAATCAAGCAGCTATCACCAAATATAATATTTTTTTTATACCTTCTAATTTCAATTTTTGATTCTAACATATTTAACAAATACATTTCAGAAGACATCTCAGAATTACATTTAAAAATCTTATGGATCGTATCATGAATTTCTTTCCAAAATTTCTTTGCTTTTTTGCATGACCACTACATGTAGTAAGAGATCCCTTTTTTTTCCTTCACACTTCCCACAAATATCATCCTCCTTTTTAGTTATTCTTTGTAATTTTTCTGGGGTCGTATACCATCTATGTAACATTTTATAGTTATTTGTGAACTGCTCCTTCTCTTACTGTTTTTAAATTGAAAACTTCCTTGTTTTCCAAAATTTTTGGAATGTTGGACTAATTTTTATTGTTAATTAGATACTGTATTTTATTGGCATTATAGTAATATTATGTTGCACTGCTTGTAACTGCATATACTCTTGATTTTTTTCATTTTGTATATCTTCATTTCATTATGCATTTATCTATGTCAATTGTTGTATTTTAATTTTGTAAAGCATCATGTACATGGATGCCACTATATAAATAAAGGATGATGATGATGATGATGATGATGATGATGATTTTCTCTGAGATTCAAAAATTAGGAGTAAAATTTATGTTTCTTTTCCAAGTCTTTATCCAGTCATCTAATTCAATTGAGTGTCCTATATTTCATGCCCATTTTATTATCATCTCCTTTACTACTTACTGTTCCATATCTCTTTAAAGTAATAATTTATAGAGTTTAGATATCAGTTTTTTATGATCACCAATTAATAATGAGTCTAATTCATTTTCTTTCCTTTCAAATCCAAATAGTTTCTAATCCATTTTAAATCTTTCTTTTAACTGTCTTTGAGGAAACCAACTTAATTCTTGTCCTTCTTCCTTTAATTCTTCAAATTTCTTCATTCTTGGATTACCTTGGTCCCATGAAACTAAATCTTTATATGTTAGTATCTTCCCCTCTTTTGTTTCAGAAATCTTAAAAGCTTCTTGTGGTGACATCCAGATTGGGAGTTTCATGTAAAACTTTTTGCTTTACTATTTGCCAAACTCTTAATAGCGTTTTCCTTATACAATGGTTATTAAAGTCAGTAATTTTTACTGATAGTAATTTTTACAGTAATTTTATTATAACATAAATAAGTATGCCAGCCAAATCTATGTTCAATCACCTCCAATTCTGTCAGTAATGATTTATCTAATGAGATCCACTCTTTAATCCAGTCTAAACAACAAGCATAGTAATATATCCTCAACAACGGTAAAGCAAATCCTCCTCTTTCTTTAGAATCCTGAAGTGTCTTGAATCTAATTCTTGGTTTTTTTCCTGCCCACATAAATTTGGAAATTTCTCTTTCCCATTCTTTAAATATTTTTTCATTCAATTCATTTCCAGTTATCGGTAAGCTTTGAAATAAGAACATCAATTTAGGGAGTAGAGACATTTTAAATGCATTTATCCTCCCCAACAGGGATAAATTCAACATGCCATTTTTTATTTGTTACCATACTTTCTGATAATTATTTTCAAATAATTATTGATTTTTCTTCATAATAAAGATTCCCAGATATTTTTTTTACAACTTTAAATCCACATATATCTTCCAAATTTTTTTGTTCTCTTCTCGTCATATTCATTGTCAACATCTCCACCTTTTCTTTCTTTATTTTATAACCAGCAACTTGTCCATAATCTTTTAAAATTTTAATTAGTTCTTTAATAGAATCTTGAGGTTCCTCTAAAAAAAAAATAACCACACCATCCACAAAGGCCCTTAATTTTAGTTCTCATTTTTTTATTCTCAAACAATTGATCCTTTGGTGGTCTTTGATCTTTTTTAACAACACCTCCAAAACTGTGATGAATATTAGGGGCGAGAGTGGGCATCCTTGCCTCACACCTTTAGTTATTGGAAAGCTCATAGAGATGTCCCCATTTATCATCAATCTAGCTGATTGATCTTGGTAAATCATTCCTATTCATTGACAAAAGTCTTCTCCAAAGTTTAACTCTTCCAGTGTCTTTTGCAAGAATCTCAATTAAACATTATCAAATGACTTTTCTGCATCTAGAGCAGCGGTTCTCAACCTGTGGGTCGCGACCCCTTTGGGGGTCGAATGACCCTTTCACAGGGGTCACCTAAGACCATAGGAAAATACGTATTTCTGGTGGTCTTAGGCTCCATTCCATCCTCGGTGGTGGTGCGCAAGCGCGAGCCATGCGCTCGCATCCTCCTGCCCCCTTTGGCGGGAGCACGTGCAGCTGTATGCGCTCCCGCCAAAGGGGGTAGGAGGACATGAGCGCGTGGCTCATGTTTGCGCACCACCACTCCTGGGCCTTTTCTGCACGTTACCTTATCACGGAGGTGGGGGTGCCCTCTCTTCGCCGTTCCTTCATCCCGCAGCTGGCTTCCTGGTCATGCGACCACCCCGTGCCTTCCTTCTGCAGTGCAGCCTGGGAGCTGTAGGCTGCATTTGGGGAGGAAGGGGCGGAGTGGTCGCAAGACCAGGAAGCCAGCTGCGGGATGAAGGAGCAAGTGAAGAGAGCGCCTCGTGCAAGAACCTGCTTGTGAGAATGGCACCCCCCCACCTCCACGATAAAGTAACGTGCGGAAAAGGCCCAGGAGTGGTGGTGCACAAGCGTGAGCCATGTGCTCGCATCCTCCTGCCCCCTGTTCAGAAGGGACTGAAATCGCTCCCCTTCTCCGCTACCGGGAGAACCTCCCATCTGATGGGCCAGCTTGGGGGGGGGGGCGGCAGCACGGGGGCAGGCCCCCTCCTTGCCACGGCCCCTGCCCCACTCGCCACGGAGGGGGGTGCTGCGGAAGGGCCGGGGGGCAAGGCGGTGCTTTTCTGGGGGTCCGAGCTGTGCCCAGCGCAAAAGACTAAGGCGCTGGGACATTATAATGTTATAATTTTGTAGTATCATCTAATATATAAAAGTCAAAGTTCGTGAGTTTGTATGTGTGAGGCAGGTGAAGAACTTATATGATTGGCTATGTCACGCAAGAAGACCTCATATGATTGGCTGCCTGTGAATATTCCATGGCAGTTTGGGGAGGGGCCTTTAGAATTCTTAGCTAGAGAGCTCTTGGACCTCAGGCCGGTTGCTATGGAGGCAAAGCCTAGCAGCAAGGAGGAGGAGGCCGGTGTATTTCCCTCAGGAGCTCAACCTCTATATGTTAACAACTCTGAATACAGATTGGATTGGGGAATATGGGGAAAAGTTACAAATACTGGACAGGATAGTTTGAGGAATTACAGACACAAGATCTCAAATCTGTGTATTTTGACTACATCTAATTTGTAAGGTAAGGTAAGGTAATTGCTAAGGTATTTCTAACAAGTATTACCTATGAGAAAATAAAACCCCAGGCAACACTGGGTAAATATAGTAGTAATTTTATAATTGTGTTGGTCCCCAGCTCATAACTGCTACACATGAAAAGGGAATATTTAGTCTTCCTTAGTTATTTCCATCTAATGAACTGTTAACAGAAGAAGGGAGGGAGGGAGAGAGAGAGAAAGTTGTTGTTACTAATGTAATTAAGGCATTTTCTTTTTCTGTTTTTAAATGCTTTTCAAGCTTCCTTGCTTTTGACCACCAGCTGGGCCAGTATTTGTTACCACTACTTCCAGTTGATTCTTTGATGACTGGGCATGCATCTTGCATTGGCCTCCTCTCTCTCTGTTTTTCTCTCTCTGTTTCTCAGTCTCTCCTTCCTCCAGCTGATATCACTGCAGGAAGGTAAGTAGGGATGGGGAATAAGTTTGTTCTTTTCTTATTTTGATAAGATTGTACCAGATTTCACACACTCCATATCAATACAGAGAATGGAATACAGTTAGCCTTCAAAATTTGCACTTTTCTGAATTTTCAGGTTCTGATACTGGGCAAAAAATGCATGTATTGTGAAAAATGCACATAAAAATGCATATGGATGTACATGAAGACTTTTTTAAAAAAGAAAATCTCAAAGTGTGGTGGAAATATGATGGAATTAACTTAGAATTAGAAAAATGAGAAATGAACAAAACCTAAAATTAATAGATTTGTCCATCCTGAGTTGTGAGTCCAGTAAGGGGCAAGAAAATTGCTTTGCTTCTCATGGAGTGTTTTGTTTTGTTTTTTGCTAGAAGCTAGTTTCAGACCTCTCCCAAGTTTACATTCCAGAGCTCACCTATAAGATCAGTTTCTAAGCTACTAATGCTTCCATCTGAGAGTCCATAGGTTTACAGGGGGGAAAACTGGGTTACCTGTGGGTACCAGAGGAGAGCTTTGGATATTTTGTATTTTTACATTTTAAAGCCACGTTTCTTCCATCAGGAATCCCAGGAGGCCTTTCTTCCTTTTATCTGTCCCCAATAGAGGTGAAGCAGAAAGTAAAATGGCCACTGAAATCACATGGACTTCAAGACATGACTATCTGTGCACCTTTGCTGCTCTCTTCTACACACGGATCTCCTCTCCATGCAGAATCCCTTTTACACATGGGCAAACATTGGCCCATTTTGTGCCAGGGATCCATGTATAAATAAGGCTATGACAGAGAAGCTACTACGAAATAGTTCTCATGGGCTAACTAGATAGGACATTACTCACATATCTAGGCACAATATGCAGAAAACAAATTTCAGGCAAGGAAGGATATGATCCAGATCCAAATCCTGTTGAAGACCTATGGGGCTTTAATTTTTTTGGCTGTCCTGTTGTGCTTTAATCTTGCAACTGGATTTTGCCTTTTCCTAACACAAATTGCAAGTGAGGGCCTCAGTTTGGATCAGGACTGCAATAGTAGATGGTGGCAGGAATATAAAAACTCCTGTACCCCATGCCAGGTTTGCAATCCTGTCCATATGAGTTATATTTTGGCCGGAGATAGTAAGCCTGTTTCTTGTTGCATCACTTTCAATGAAGGAAGAGGTTCACATTATGGAAGGCAACCTCAGAAAAGCAAGTAGGTTCTTGTACAGATTTCTTGGAGAAATCTCAGCATATGAGAAATCTCAACATATGAGAAAACACTCAGTCACTAGTAGTCTTAAGGAATACAGCCAAAATGCAGGACTATCACCTCAGTGAGAACCTGGGTTATATAACCAGTTTGGTCAAATCCTAAATGGAACTGGATAAATTCAAACTGAATTGGTTCAGGTCTTAATTGGATCAGGCTGGTCCTGACTGGATCTGAACTAAATCAATCAGAAATAATTTGGACCAACTGACTGGTCCAGATATCTAATCACAGTAATAAAGAGACAGATAAGAAGTCTTAAAAATATTGTAAAACAGCACCACAAATGGGGAGGAAGGGCTGGATTTTGCTAATTGACAATGTTATTTTCCAATATGGATTAAGAATCTGATCTGCATTCTGTAGTTAGAATGCCTGGGGTGGTGATGGTTAGAAATATAAAATGGAATCCTGTTGGACAGTAAAAAATGCATAACCCAGAGTAATGTCTTTGTAAATGTGACCCCCCCCCCGCCTTCCATCTCCATTTACTAGGCAGCATCCACTACAATCAACGGGGGTCTGTTTTCTTGTCAATCAAGAAACGGTTGAATTGATCCCACTCCCTTGTGTGAGTGCTGTCTAGCACAAGACAGAGAAAACCAGGGATCCTGTTTCTTCCTGATGCAATAGAAATGGCAACATCGGTCAGCTGGTTCCTGAATGACAGGGGAACTGATCACCGTTGTTCACAGCAACCACTTCCTGGTAAGTGGGGATTGGAAGAATCAGGACAGGATTCATTGTGTAGCACTGTAACTACAGAGGTTATGCATTTGTAACTCCCCAATAAGATTCTGACCAAAATTTTGTTTTTGTTTTGCTTAAGAGCTTTGTTGAAATTTGATGACAATTTTATGCTTTCATTAGCACGTGTTTCACTTTCATTCACCCTACCAACACCCAAGTGAATGAAGAAGACGTCTTCAATGTTTTTGTTTTCATCTATTGACAAGCTGTTTGTTGTCAGTCAAAAATAGCCTACTTCTCTGATACTTGGATGCTATTTTCCAAGAATCTCCCAATCATTATGTGGTCCCTTAAAAGATTTGAAATGTTTAATGCTCTTTTCACTAGGCAATTCCCGGCAGCTCTGTAACTTTAACGGAAATCATGTTGCTAAAATCCTATACAGCACTCAAAACTACTATGTATCAATGTTCTTTTAATAAACATAAGTGAATACCGCAGTCTGCCTTTGAGGAATGGATTTGGATAGATGGCCAGAGTTGTTTCTCCAGGTAACAGTTGCAGGCAGAACCATTGATGTCACTGCATTGTAAGTAGTGAGAGGTCCTCCTTATGGGCAAACACAGAATAATCAACCATTGGTTGCAATAAAGATATGGGTACTTGTATCCTGAAATGATACTGTGCTATACCGGCAAACCAGGAAGGCCAGAAGATGAATAAAGGAAGAGATAGATCAAAGAGTGAACAGCAATCCAGCCCATTAAAGTGTTCACTATGGAAATTTTAGGGTTCGGACCTCTAGCTTAACCTTGGATTCACAAACAACCTTTGGCAAGTCAATACCAATGAATATATATATATGAATGTTAATGATCTGCCTCTGAGACAATAGATATCCTGCCAGTAAGGTCTAGTCCCTAGGTATCTAGATGGTAAATCAGAAATCAAAATGAAAAAGAGTTAACATCTGCTGGCAAGATCAGGAGCTCTTAAACTTACCTCTCTTTCATGTCAAGATAAGTGATTGTGCAAACAAAAGGAAGGATAGGCAGCAGTCCCAGCATAATAACCTCCAAATCTTGATCATGTACACAAGCCATCACAGAGTGCTTCTGAGGATGAATGCCAAAAACTAAGTGAAATCATTGATTTGAATTAAGATTCCATGTGCACTTAATTTAGTAACCATTAAAGCATGCTGATTTCAGCTGTTACACACAGAAGTACAGGTTTTCTACTTATAATTTCTTAAATATGTGACAAAGAGGAATGCCAGTATGGGGTCTGTGGTATCTCTTCCTCTCTGTCACTCTTATTGTGTCATGCACACTGCAGTTCTGGGTCTTGCTATGTCTTCCATATGGCCGTCTACCCCTCTTTAGGAACTTGGAAGAGCTTGAACATTAGCTGCAAAAAACTTTAAAGGACTGGAGTAATGCTACAGGATGATATCTGTCTGCATTGAAAAATGGAATATGTGTACAGGATGGGTCCTATCACAGGTTCAGTTCAGAAAGAACACAGAGCTCATTTGGATACGTACAAAATTACTGGCAGTATGGTTTTTCAGACTTTAGATAGGTACTCTTTTAATACTACCTATGTCCATGGTTCTTGAAGCAAAGTGAAACTGGGGATGATGGTCCCTGAGTTAAGCCTGAAGCTAATTTTTACATGCAATATATGTATATAACACAGGGAGCCTTGCATAGAAATAAGAGAAAGGGTAGCAGTGGAAGACCTGTGGAAGGCATTTTGTTCTTTGATTTATTTTTTAAAAATCTTTTTTAAAGTCTAGGGTCAAAAACTTGATTTTAATCATTTTTCCATACATCTCCTTAAATATTATAGTTTCTGTAATATTTTCCAGTGACGCCTGCTGGATATGTGCTCATTTTGTTTAATTTAACATCTGCTTTTGACACCTTAAACCATATGATATTCTTTGGCCATTTATCATCTTAATGGTTAATCTCGTGGCTTGGCATGTATTAGATTTAAGTTTTATCTGCGTAATCATTTCTCTTTGCCATGTGCAGATCAAGGATTTCACATTCTTTGCTTTACATAATGGCAAACCTCAGGGCTCGGTACCGGGCCCTATATATCTTTGATTATGTTCAAGTCCTCTTGAAGTGTTGATTATGTCATATGGCTTTCATTTTCCTTTGCAATCTGATGATATTCAGATCTGTGGTTTCTTTAACCTTTCCTACTGAGGTCAGTAACTGTATCTTTGAGTGTCTAACAGTTGTTTCATGCTGGACATTTTATAATTTTTTGACAATAAACACAGACAATTTGGAAGTTTGTTAATTGGCACTGACAGTTTCTTTTGTATGTTTGGGTCAGATTTCACAGAGTAAGTTCAATAACTCCTGCTGGGAATCACAGCAATATTTTTGCCACCAAACTTGTTTTTATCTAAGAGTTACATTCTTTTCCTTTTTAAAAAATCACAGTGTCACTATCAATTACTAATATGATAAATATTCCTTGCATTGCACCATCAGAAAAGCAACTTTAGTAGTTCATAAGTTTGTGCTTTCATTTGCTTAGTTGGGAAGAGCTGCCATTTTGGTTTTTCTCTTCCAAGAGTTCCACTGTTGACCATTTCATCTGACAGAACTGTGGGAAGAGGTGAGACAGTAGGACATACTCCTTCATCTCAGCAAGAACCAAATCTCATTTTGATTCCTTCTAGTGACTATTCCACTTGGTTATTATGTACCTTTATTATGAGTAACTTTGAAAGAGTTAGCATCTGATTTTTTTTATTTTACTCTTGGATTACTCATACCTTTTTTTAAAACTGTTATGTCATGCCTCTTATCTTGAAAGCCATTATGGTAAACTGCAAACTTTCTTAAGGACCTTGGCAAGAAACCAATATTTAATAAAGGGTGTGCTTCAAAGTCATATTATTCCCAAACTTTGGACAAAACTCAGCTGATTCAGAGAGATCTGGGAGGTGTTCAAATTAAAGTTGGACACTTTTGAAGTGGACTGAGTCCAAATCTGAATCCAAAGACTTACTAGTGATTCAGAGAGACCCAGAGACCCAGACAGCACCTTCCCAAAACTGCTACATTTCATCCAAGTAATTCACACAATATAAAGAAAGCAAGGGAAGGAAAAAGGAAGAGGATGTAGTTTTGTACCTGGCAGGTTGCTCTAGCTCTTGCTCTAATCATAGTAATTGACCTCATTAGGTCTTTATAATCCTAGTATTTGGAGGAAGAGATCCTGGTACCATATATTGTAGAATTGTTCCAGTGTTCAGTGCTCTTTACTAGTTCTCTGTCTTATGAACAGGGATGTTAGAAGAGTTTTCATGGAATCCATAAAACTCAAGACACTCTAATATTGGGTGCTTGCTGGACATTTACATCTTTCTGTGCTTGTCACTGCATGCTCCAAACTAAGGATGCAATTCTTAAAATTTATTCCTTCATGGGAGAACAAATAATTTGTTCAATTTTCTTCTTGCTGGACACATATCTTCAAAAACAGTGCAGTTTTCAAAGACATTCTCACAGTGGGGAGAATGCCTTCCTCTCAAAACTCTCTACTTTCTCCCCATCCCCACACGGCCATATCATGGCTGGTGGATGACAGGGAGAAGCTTAAGGTCATCCAGCTATGCCCAGGTTATCAAATGCATCCTGGGGTCCTCCAGAATGTCAACTATCACAACTAGATGAGGCTCTGCTGTTCCCCACCTTCCCCAACCACTGCATGGTTTTTTGGGGAAGGAGCAAGAAAATGGTGAGTCTTTGGAGACCAGAAATAGTCCTCCAGGACTATTTGAAAACTGAGAATGAAAAATAGGCTTTTCCTTGGAGCTGGCAAAGATTCACTTCATCATGGTTTCCAACATTCAAGAAACCCTTTTATCATTTCCTCCTCTAATGCCATTTCCACACTACAGTGTTAAAGTGCTGCTATTCCACTATCAACCTCCTATGAAATTCTGGGGTTTGTAGTTTAGGGAAGGGCACTTCGAATTCTCAGCCAAAGAGCTCTTTGGTCTCGGTAAACTACAAACCCCAGAATTCCACAGGGCGTTGAAAGTGGAATAGCAGCAGTTTAACGCTGTAGTGTAGAAATGATGTAAAAGTCTTCAGATATTCTTTCCAATAATACTCCACACCAATCGTATCATTGCACTTTTTAGCTAGCATCCTGTAGTGACATTCACAAGCATTACGACCATCTTACACTTTCATGTGTGTCTGTCATTTTTGTTGTTATGGAGGTTAGTGTTCTCTTTTTCCCTGCACAACATCCAAAGTTCCTCTAGAACTCACCATAGCCTTGCATTAGCTCCTCCATGGCAGTTCTGTTGCTGGTGGAGAGTGAGGGGAAACAGAGAAGCGTCTGGCTACATTCCCATAGCCAAATGCAAACCAATGACATCATCCACTGAAACCTCTGGAGAACCCCAGGAGATCTCAGTGGAAGATGTCCTAAGGGACTATAGCCAGATGCTTCTCCAATCCACACCCCACTCTAGACCAGCCATGGAATTGCCACCAGAGGGTTATCACAGCACAACAATGAGTCCTAGGGTGGAATTCTGTATGCAGAACTCTGATGCCTTGCTCAGCCATGTAGAATCTTGGCCTCTATGACTTTGCCAAATGAGCAGAAACACTGTTGACAAATTTTTCATTAATCATTACTTATTTATCTTTTCACCTATCCTTACAAACATTTTCAGGTTTATTGCTTAGGGACATCTCTGTGGCATATACCATTTTCATACAAATGTCACAAACTAAACAAAATAAAATAAAACATGTATGGCAATAGAGGACAGTGAATCACTCTCTCTCTCAGTGAATATGGAGCAGTTACAGATCCATAACTCTAAGTTACAAATCAATAACTCCAACGATGGATGCCAGCCCCAGCCATTTCAAACTTGGCAAGTTTGCTGTTCTCAGAATATGTACCTATTCATGAAAATTTCTTCCAATTCTGTCAAGAAATAAAAATGGTATTAGCAATTTATTTCATTTAAAAAAATTAAAAGGCATGTAGTACAAAAATGTGGCACTTATTTATCTCACATTTTTCCGACCTAAGCCTGAATATTAGTAGTTCCACCTAGAGTAGAATCAACTGAAATTTTACATAATGATTAATTCTAGTTGGGACTATCAATGGAATTCAAGCCATAATTTCCTCTAAAATGGCTACTGTTCCATTGACTTTTATTCAGCTATTAGCATATTTACCCAGTGTTGCCCGGGATATTATTTTCTCATAGGTAACACTTGTTAGAAATACCTTAGAAATTACCTTACCTTAGTAATTAGATGTGGTTGAAATACACAAATTTGATATCCTGTGTCTGTAGTTCCCCAAACTGTGTGTGTTGTGTGTTATCTCTAACTTTTCCCCATATTCCCCAATCTAATCTCTATTTAAGATTTGTTAACATACAGAGGTTGGGTTTCTGAGGGAATACACTGCCCTCCTCCTTCTTGCTGCTTTGGCCTCTTCTTGCTGCTAGGCCTCGCCTCCATAGCAACTGATCTGAGGCCCAAGAGCTCTCTAGCTGAGAATTCTAAACACCCCTCCCTAAACTGCCAACCCCAGGATTCCATAGAATCTTCACAGGCAGCCAATCATATAAGGTTGTCTTGCCTGACACAGCCAATCATATGAGGTCTTCGCCTGCCTGACACAAATTCACAAACTTTGACTTTTATATATTATATGGCAAACAATAAGCAGAATCTTTTTTTAAAAAGAAATTCAGTGGGAGACAGGAAGCTTTGGATTTCAAAATGAGATTAATGTTTGGACCTGAGTCAAACTAGGTGACCACCAAATTAGTTCAAACTGAATTGGAATGGTGTCTGAATTGCTAAAGCCAATTCTGAAATAAATCTTGTGGCTGGAAATACACACACCTACTACATTAGTGTAGGTAAGTAAAAATAATTCACTGATGCCTGTGTTTATAGAGGGGAGTGCCCACCATGTGTTGCAAGCAGAATTTTCACAAAAAGCACGGAAAGATATATGAACTGACTGGGAATTCTTCTAGAGACCACAGTGGTTAGATTAAAAAAGGGGGAACCACTACAGATCTCACCCTTAGAATTTGTGCAAATGAATGACAAGCCTCCTAATTTACATTTGTATGAATTTCATTTATCCAACTTTTTCACTGTAAAGTGAAATGGGGAGACTTAGCCTTCAACCATGTGCAGCTGTCAGCAGTGATTTGCTTTGATGAAGATGACCCCAAAGACTTATATTTTCATATATCTAAAGGTCTTCAAGGAGCCATTATATAAACAGTTGTTTTTTGTTGTGTTTTTGCAGTTGGAGCGTAAGCAAAATATATGTTTTTGTTTTGTTTTTTGAGATTAGAGTCCATGTTTTAACATTTATCTCTCCCTTTCTGTAATGAAAACACTCTTCATCCATTAGACTCAGCTTGCTTTGGTAGGTAGTATATCTCTGACCCCTAGTTTATGTGCTTTTGACAGCAACTGCTGACTTTTCTTAATAGGAGACTTTACCAAACTTTTGCTGTTCTTCCAAATTAAGGGGGGGAAATGGCTTAAGTTTCTTCTTTCAAGAAACTGACCAAGAATTTGGCTCAGTATTCTATAACTTAATAAATAATGGATCATTGTAAATGTGTTTTCATTGTCTTATTAGAATCATATTGTTTTCAAATGTCAGGCTAAATTTCATACTGGTAAGTGATGACAGGAATTAGAGCCGTTGTCAAAGCAACATAGAAGGAAACACACAAAGGCATTCTGAACATGGTTCTTCAGAGGCTACAGAGTTATAGAAGCCTCAGTTGGCCTGTCAGCAAGTTTGGTCCAAGAGACATTTTGCTACTTGAGGCAAAAGACAAGAGGACGCATCCATCTTCCACCATTCATTTCCCAGCTGGAAGCCACCTAGGTTGGCCATTGAATCTTACCTCAACACTAGTGATGGGACAGCAACTTTTACCTCTCATAGGGCAACAGGGGTTAAAATGTTTTAATGTTCAAAGACAGGCTAGAAGAATGAAGCATAGGCTAAAAGATAACTGTATTGTGAAGTTCCTTCAAGACCTCCCTGTACAAGAGGTGTGGGCAATTGTGAAAGGCTAGAAGGCTGTGTTAGCCCCCCAAGAAACCTTGGAGGGTTGCATGCCCTGGAAAAAAAAATTCCCTGAAACACTCTTTGTGGCTGTGAGGCCATTTTTGCTAATTGTTTAGCCTCACCAGGGCATCTTAAGCTCATGACAGGTCTTTTTGAAGGACAAAAGAGGCCTTGCTTGGGCCTAAATTGGCCTGCAGTGGGGGCAAAAATGTGGTGAAAACACCTCCACAGCCATTAGAGGCATTTGAGAACATTTTGGAGCAAAAAAAAAAAAAAGATTTTTTTTTTAACCTCAAGGAGGTTATGGGAGCCAAAACATTCACATCACCCATGGATTGCACTTTGCCCAACCCTATGGTACAACAGTGCCTAAGCTACCCACTCTCATCTTTGGGAAGTATTCAGATTACCAACTCATCAATACTATGAGAGTTTCACTACATTGTAAGCTCCATCATTATAGGGAATGTAGAACAGCAGGACATGTGGCACACACTGTTCTGTTTTTCAACTGCTTTCAACTTCTCATCCCTAGCATTCGCTGCTTATAGCAACTGTCAGACTCTGTCTAAAGGTAGGGCCAGACACAGGTGTCACAATTTTAATATATTTTCACCTCTGGATAATACTTTTTTTTTACCTTGTCTTGGTAGTCCAAACTCCAGCAGCAATGAAAAAAAGGAGTTTTAATTTATATTTAGCAAGGAAAAGGGAGGAGATTATTTGATTTGGAGAAAGAAAGAGTAGAAAGTGGATACAGGCTTTCTTCTTGGACATGTCAAGTTTTCTAAAACTCAGGGCCTTTCCACGCTACATTGTTATAGTGCTATGTTCCACTTTCAGCATCCTCTGGAATCCTGGGGCTTGCAACTTAGGGAGGGGCATTTAGAATTCTCAGCAGAGAGCTCTTGGGCCTCAGTAAATTATAAGTCCAGAATTTCATAGGACGTTGAAAGTGGAATAATAACAGTGTAGTGTGGAAAGGCCCTCAGTGTTGGCGTACACTTCTTCTCAAGCTATTTCTTGTTTTTAGAAATATATTTGTAAGCTAATACTGAGTTATCAGAGCTGGCCCAATACCATGTGCTGCCCGAAGTGGGGCAAAAAACTGGTGACTCCTCCTCCCAAACCCATCGGAGTCCATTGTACCAAAGGCAGGACAAGTTATTTCAGCAACTGGAACAGGAAATCCAAACAAATGTCCCTTTTCCAACAGTAAAAGTACAACAATAATAATTTAAATGATGAAGATCTAGCATTGAGGTTCTGTAATATATATCTCAATTTGTGGAGTTATACACTCAATGTACTACATAGCCCTTGTGCTGAATGGCAACATTGTGCATATACACCAAATGTGCATCCATGTGCAATGAACGTCTACATGGGCAAATTCATTGCATGTGCAACTCCATTTCCACAAATTTAAAATTGAATGTGGACAGTCTATATCAGGTAAAACTGTACAACTGCTTACATAGAGTAATGTACACACTTGTAAGAGACCAACAGGATTCTGGACAATACCTATCTAACAGCAGCCTGTTCATAATACCTTGAATTAGTTGCTACATCATTTTGCCCTATGACAGAGCTGGCCCAGTATTTCATTGAAACTTAGTGTACGCGAAAATGAAACTTTAATTCAGCTTTCTGCTTCCATGTACATACGGCATGTGTATGTGTTTCCCATTAATATTTACTTCTCCTAAAGAAAGAGGCCAGTCAGTGAAGCATTTTTCCCCCAGCCTCTTAGATTTAGAAGAGTGGAAATATTCCTTTGTATTTCTCCATCCTGCCCAGTCCTTGCTCTTTGTAGCAACCATTTCCTGGCAACCAGCCCACAAAAGGCCATTTCCTGGCAACCGGCCCACAGCATCCTTAAAGACAAAGTGATGGGAAAGAGGCAGGTGCCCTCTCACATGAAAATCATATACAGAATCAGTGGGGCTCATCCCCCGTCTCCATACATTGATCATAATATTGGAATAAAACCTGTGTGTTTATAGACTGTGGTGCATAGAATCTCTTCAAGACCAAAGATCAAGGCTGAGAAGTTGGGTAGTCACAATTCCATGTGCTGGATGCTACATATGATGGCTGTGTTTGAAAAAATAATAATCCAGAATTGTTGGTAGCTGCTGGCCTTAATGTCAGTGGGGCAACCATTCCATTAGGGATTTCATTCCAGGCTTTAAAGGAACTACCCACAACGCTGACCAAAAATAGGTTCAGCATCTTGGATAATTTCATTAAAGTTCAGACTGAAAACCAAAGTGGATCTATCAGAACATTCAGCCACCACTAACTAAACCAGTCAGTGATGATCTCTTCTTATTCCATCAACACTTCTCTCTGGCCACTGGAAAGTGTGGTAGAAAGAGAACTGAATAAAATTCCAAAAGAGCCTCTACATATATTAGTCACTGAGGTAGTACTGAAGCCCTGATGGCAGATGTCTCATCAGCAATTGATTGGCCACTTTGTGAATTGACTTCTGGACTAGGTAGGCCTTGGGTCTAATCTGGTTCTTACGTTCTTATGTAAACGGTAAACTGTGCAACAATGTCATACAGTTAGAAATCTAGGGACAGACGGAGTTGTGTGCTATTGGTCAAAAGGAAGAAAAAGAGGGAAGGGGGCTGAGCAGCCAATCAAAAGAATAAGAAAAGCAGGCAGACTGAATTAATGTAATGAAATGACTAATGAAATCTCTAGGGTCATTATTTCAGAAGTAATCCTATATAATGTTTTGGAAGTACCTCTGAGTTTATAGAACAAGATATCGGACCTTGCCTGAGTCCCTCTCATTTAACACAGGAGTGGGAATCATGATGTTCTGGACTGAAATTCCCAGCATTTCTCACTACTGACCATGTTGGCTAGATCTGTTGAGAGTTGCAGTTGAGCAACATCTGGAGGGTCATCCAATTCCCACCCGGATTTAATTGCTTGACAATTCTAGTATGGAAATTGGCCTGAGAATGACATCTATGGTGTGCTTCTTCTCACCGACAAAGAAATCTAAAAAATAAAAGACTCACAAGCGTCACCAGTCTATCACAGTCTTGACTATTTATCAACCCTCCTCAGAACATTCTAAACAGAACATTCAGAAAATCAGAACATTCTAAAATCTTCACCAAGGAGAAAATTAAGGACCCTTTCATGTTACGCTGTAATAGCAGTATGATTCCACTTTAACTGCCATGGCTACATCCTATGGAACTCTGGGGTTTGTAGTTTTATGAAACCCAGAACATTCTAGCTGAAGATCTAAATGTCCCTCCCTAAACTGCAAATCCCAGGATTTCATACGATGGAACCATGACAGCTAAAGTGGAATCATAGCACCAGAACTGCATAGTGTGAAAAGGCCTCAAGACATGTTATTTTAATTAAAATATAACACTGAATATATTTAAAAGGAAATCAATATTCACATGGCATTTAGAAATAAAGGGGGGGGGAATCTGAAACTGGCAACAATGTATCAAAAGAAGAAAAATGCAATATTCTTTTGGCAAAAGTTTTCTAGACTGTCTGGCAAGTGATAACATATGGGATAACATCCATGTGGTGGGAGACGCATAGAAGCATTGAATGGTAGAATCGTAGAGCTGGAAGAGACCACAAGGACCATCCAGTCCAATTCCCTGCCTGAAGGAACACAATAAAAGCAATCCTAACTGAGGACCAGCCAGCCTCTGTTTAAAAACCTTCAGAGAAGGAGACTGCAACAGGCACGTGCTAGTCCAAAAACAACAACAACAAAATAAGAAGGTGTCTCCACAAAACACCAACTGCAACAGGAAAATCTTCTCAATTTTCCCAAACACCAACTTTTAATTAATAGAAACAATCCCCCTCCCTTTTGGAACTGAGCCAGCCCCTACCAGACACACTGCAGTGACAGACTCATAACAGCCAATCAACGAAAATGACGACATTCTGAGGTCAATGCTCTTCATGAAAAGGAAATTAAGCCTGAATTAAGCACTCTTAAGTGTGTGGAATGATTAATTGTACTAAGAAAAGTTATAGGGAAGTTTTCACATCCCCATGAGGATCATTAATCAGCCAAGAATTAGGAAATTTTTTAAAGTACTTACAAGTCTCTGAAATAACTGAATTTATAATGCTACACTAACAGACTGACAATAGACAGCCATGTATGTCAGGATAAGCTCTGAACTTTGATCTATGATCTTTACAAAAATTAGAAACACCTACATCCCTGATTTAAAATGGCTTGTGCAGTTTGTAAGTATTAACTGGACACTGGGCAATTTAAGTTGACCCAGATTTTAGGAATCTGGCCAGTATAGGCTTTTTGCACAACACTGTTTAATTGATATTAGCAAATAGAAAGAGAATAAGAGTATAAGAACACATGTTTCTAATAGTGCCTCACCTGAGGGGAAGTGATAAACTGCCTGGCATTCAAGATTGTGGCTGAGTCATATTTTTGGCAGATGTCTCCTATTTTAATGTGCCACTGCATATTCTAGAATAGAACCAGAGAATGAGCAGAGAGAAACAATTTGGAGCATAGGAGCTCAAATTTTCTAGAGCTGTGGTGGTCCCTGGACCAGTGCAGTCCCTGAGACATTTATTGAGGGTCGCTGAAGACTTTTGAGGAAAGAAAGAAGCAATTGTAGACCAATGAGTCCTTTTTGGCAAAACAAAAGGTTAATTATCTCACTTAGTACCTTGTAGGACAGAGCTGGACAGAAGGCCAATTTCCACAAAATTTCTCCTCTACCTCTCCAAGTTGAATACAAGACAGGCTGCTGTATCTTTAACAGTTAACAGATTCTGGAGTAGGAAGAGGTAGAATAAGTTCTACCAGATGGAAATATACAGGGTCTCCTCCCTCAGCCCACACCAAACCTCTCTTCAAGGGCTGCAGCTCTCCCACTCCTCAAGATGGCTATTTATGGGTGGCTGGCAAGGAGTGGGGCCCAAGAGTGCAGAATGTCCAGCTATGTTCCTATAGCTGGATACAGGGCACTGAAGGATGACATCAGTGCTTGGATAAAATCCTAATCTAGGTTGCCTCTGTCACCCATCAATGACTGTTAAATGATCACTGTTAAAATCATCACTCACCAGTACCTTTTGCATTCCTATTATCCCACAAAATCTTCACCACCCCCCATGCCCATCATGTTCATAGTTCCCTGCCAAGTGCGACTACCCTCTGTTGTTATTGTTGTGTGCCTTCACATCATTTCTGATTTATGGCAACCCTAAGGCAAAACTATAACTGTGTCCTTTTTCACATGGCATTTCTTAAGCGAAAGGGCCCCTTGAGTGTTGCATAAATGTGAGGAGCGGTCTGCATGACGTGTTCACATTTACGCGACACTCAAGAGCATGACGCGAACCGCTAGCGGATTTTCTTATTTTCGGCTTCAAGCCAAAAATGCCGCACGGTCGCGCAACGCTCAGGGGCATGGAGCGCACTTACCTGCCCTGCGCAGCCTCCTGAGCCGCGCAGGTCACACTTCCTGCCTCAGCACTAGCCTTCAACTCCCAGGCTGTGCTGTGGTAGGAAGGGGCAGGGCGCAGGCAGGGCGCTCGTGCGACCAGCCAGCAGCTGTGGCGCCGAAGCAGCAGGGATGTGAGCGCCTCTCAGAAGAGGCTGCTCGCGTGATCCCTGTGCTCCAGCACCGAGAATAGGTAAGTTGCGGAAAAGGCCTGTGTTTTATGTGGCTGAGAGTGTGTGATGTATCCAAGGTCACCCAGTGGATTTCCATGGCCGAGCAGTGAATCAAACCCTGGTCTCCAGGGTTGTAGTTCAATACTCAGACCACTATACCATGCTGGCTCTCTGCTACACTCTGTACAGCTGATGAATTTGGCTGGTGTCCACAAAGCCTTGTGCCAAATAAAAGCTGCTAGTCTTTTAAGGTGCCTCAAGACTTCCCCTTCCCGCCCCCTGTAAGGACTACGGTGGCTAGCCCCACAGTTTGACTTGTGGTGACTTCCTGTTGCAGGTCCCACAGTTAGAAACTATCCCTTACACTTAACGCTTTGATTTGGCATTTCTGGGATCTCATAGGTAGAAATTTTTTTTTTAAACCCCTGGTGTCAAACCAAGTGGTAAGAAAGTTGAACCAAATATGGATCCCAAATTTCCATGACCAATCCAAGGTTCAAGCACAATCAATACCTAGAGGGCAGATCTAAATAGACCGCAACTTGGCTTTGCAGCCACAAAAGCTCGTGAGGAACATTGGATGTCATTCCAGAGTAGTGTAGGTATGATCAATTTGTGTCACCTAAACAATAGACAATTGTTGAGCTACTGTGGAATTGAGCCTTGTGTCTATGGTTAGACATGTGGAAAAGCCAGATTCACATCTCCCATTCCCCTGCCAAATTAACTTGTCAGCTCTTGATCTCCTATCTATCCTATTTCAAAGCATTGTTCAAATGTTTTAATAAGTTCTTTGAAGGAAGAGCAAGCAATGTACACATACACAGAAAGTACAAATGGATAACTGTGAAGAGAGCTGTGGTAAGTGTGAAGAAGAGGGTGTGTGCATGGAAAAAAATCTTCTTTGTTGCTTACTCAAGCTGTATGATTTCATTTTATAATCTGCCAGCCATATTTTTGCTGCTCTAGGGATGCCAAATGACATGTTAAGCCATGATTTGATGCAATCAGGAATGGAAAGAAAGGCCTTACCCACAGCATGTAAGGAGAGCAAGAGTGCCTACGTATGGGAGAATTCAGCAAGACAAATAATTTAAATTACTGTAATTATTATCATGCTGGAGGGGAAATGAGTTTGAACTCAATATTTCCTTCTCTCCCAGGGGAGCAGGTAAAAGATTTGTATGAATCCGTTGCAAAGTGTGGCTCAGCATGTGAGAAAAGCTGAAGGAAGGGGTGTAGTTTCACCCACAACAGGAGACAAAACATGTTTGAAAAGACAGCAGGAATTGTTGGTGGTAATCTGACACTGAACATCAGACTGGTTTCTTAGGAATATCACAGGTAGCTCTATCTCCGTGCACAGAGTGAATGCCCACAGACAAAAGGAAAGTATTATATGCTTCTTCAGGGTTTGTGATTTTTCTTCCTGTACTGCTTCCATTCCCTTGTTTGTTTCTTTGGCTTTTTTTTTTCCAGACAATGATTACATTCCACAAAGTCATGACAAACTATCATAACACTTAATAGCATTTAAAGCATGGGCCATCTCCACACTAGACAGTTATAGTGCTACTCCTGTGGAATCTAGGGTTTTGCGGTTTAGGGAGGGGTGCTTGGAATTCTCAGCCAGAGAGCTCTTTGGCCTCAGTAAACCACAAACCCCAGAATTCCACAGGATGTTGAAACTGGAATAATAATAGCACTATAACAGTGTAGTGCGGAAAGGCCTTAGGACGTGGAGCAATGGATTCAAACTATGGGGGAAAAGATTCCACCTAAACATTAAGAAAAACTTCCTGACAGTAAGAACAATTTGACAGTGGAATACGCTGCCTTAGAGTGTGGTGGAATCTCTTTCCTTGGAGCTTTTTAAACAGAGGCTGCATGGCCATCTGTCAGGAGTACTTTGATTGTATATTCCTGAATGGCAGGGGGTTGGACTGGATGGTCCTTATGGTCTCCTCAAACTCTGTGATTCTATAATATGGTAGTGAGAGAAACTAACATGTTTGTACTTTTGCAATAGCTATCGATACCAATTGCTGCTACAGCCACTTTGACCACATGGAGGGGCTTTTTAGATTTTCTTTGTGAGCCAGGCCCCATGTTCCATTGATTTCCACGGAAACTGCCTGTAAGTCAGTGAAGTCAGTATTGCCATATCTTGTCACATTTTCTCTCATAAATGTTCAGATGTTCAGAAGTGCACTCATATAGAGAAAGCAATCTGCTTACAGAGGCTAATTTCTGGAGATGATGAAGATGATGATGACAATGATAATAGTGGCAATTTGCATTTTTGCCCTGCCTTTTTTCAATGGAAAATTTTCAGAACTTTCTAGTAGCATTACCTGCTCAACAAAAGAGACCACAGATGTCCAAGCACAGTGGAAAATTTAACTTAATTTGTCTCTTATCTGCATTTTTGGACAGATTCAGAAACCTCTGCCATTACTCATAAATTTTGCAAGAGTTTCTTGCACAACTATTTCAAGGATGGATTTGCTAGTGGCATGTCCTGAGTTTCTTCCATGGAAATGAAAGGGCAAACTTATTCTGGGCAGAAGAATTAAATGGTTACTGTAGGGTTCTAAGCCATAAAGAATCATATCTATACATATTGTATATTTTTTCTGATTTAACATTTTTTTTGCTTAATTTCTAGAAATCAGAACAAAATTTTAAGTCTCTGCTATCATAAACTGTTTTCTACGGTTTTAGCCCATTGGTGTTTTTGAGAAAGTATTATTAGTAAAAGAAAGAAGAGTAAGTTCAACTATTTTGTGAAGCACTGCAAATGTCTACAATTTATTGTTATTGATTTGCAAGACAGTTAATGACTTGCCTTGCTTTGTTGTTATATTTTAATGTTTTAATGCCCAAGTCAATAAACAGTATAAATGTTTTTTTTTAATTTCACCTGGAAAATATTACAACATGCAATTCAATTAACCTGTTTTTTTTTAATTTCATTTATCTATTTCATTTCATTCATCTTGCTTACAAGATCTCACTAACCAGTTCTGTGTCTCCTTTGTAATATCCTATAACATAACATTACATAAATGTAATATCCCATGTATGTAATGTTTCCGTTTGATTTGATTTATCACTTCCTCTTGATGCTTCTAATATTTTAAAACTTGGATCCTCTTTTTAGCCACTGGCAGACAGAATAACTGATCTGGGCTAATGGTCTTTTGATCATACTTTTTTTTGGCCTGAGTAGACAAAAGCCACTGAATCAATGGGCATTATATATGTGTTGACTCATCATACAACAATTGATTGATTGAATCTATTCTAGTTGGGACTAACCAAGAGGATTCAAGTCTGTATGGCCATTTCTGTCCTACACTGTTATAGTGCTATTATTCCACTTTCAACATCCTGTGGAATTCTGGAGTTTGTAGTTTACTGAGGCCAAAGAGCTCTCTGGCTCAGAATTCTAAAGTCTTCTCCCTAAACTGCATACCCCAGGATTCCATAGGATGCTGAAGGTGGAATAATGGCACTATAACAGTGTAGTGCAGAAATGGCCTATGTTCTTCCTGAGTTCAGTGTGGATAATCCACAATCCCCATGATCTCAAACCCAGGGAGACAATGCCTAAGGCACTTGGGTACATGATTCAGAATAAAAACCTTACTGTACAAAAACCCATGAGGTTTCCTTGCTTACATGACGGTCTTTAATGTACTGATTCAAAGACATAGGCCCTTTCCACACTGCGTGGCTGCCCCGCTGCAGGGACATGATCACAGTGCTCTGCAGGTCATGCTTCCGCACATCGGTGCGGTTCTGCCGCCATCTTGTCCCCGCATGAGCATGGTATTTGTAAAACAGAAAAAATCCATTTTACATTTACTGTTGCATCATGCTGCTGCCTTTTCTGGCCATGCGAAAGGGCAGGAGCATGGTGATGATGCCTCTCTCCCCAGATCAGCAATGGCAAATGCCCGGCTGCACTGCTGAGGGGAAGAGGTGGGGCCAGGGTGCTCCACTCCACAGCAACAAGGTGAGGTGTGGAGGGGCGTGTTTCTGATGTGCTTTCACTCCCAGCAGGGCTGTGGCGAAAGGACATGGCTGTGCTCCATTATGCAGAAAGGGCCATAGCTGTGTTAGGCCATTTCTGCACTAGACTGTTATAGTGCTATTATTCCATTTGCAACATCCTATGGAATCCTGGGGTTTGCAGTTTCGGGAGGGGCCAGGTGGCCCCTCTTGAAACTGCAAACCCCAGGATTCCATAGGATGTTGCAAGTGGAATAATAGCACTATAACAGTCTAGTGCAGAAATGGCCTTAGTCTGGATCACTATGTAAAGGGGTCTTGTAGCAACTTTGAGACTAACTGAGAGAAAGAAGTTGGTAGTATAAGCTTCTGTAGACTTAAATCTACTGCATCTGATGAACTTCTTCCTCTCAGTCTCAAAGGCGCTAAAAGATCTCTGTGTACTTTCAATGTATGAAGGAAGGTATTAGCAATATGCTGGAACTGTTCTTTACCACCTGCCATCAGAAACGTACCAGGGAAGCAAACCTGTGCCAGTAAAACCAAACAGCACATAATAAGAACCTCTACATCAGCAAACTATACAGATTATATTTGTCATTCTGGGCAAGTACGAGTGCTCTTCTGTATGAATAGATCCCCCTCCCCTCGTATTAATATCTCTGTCCTATAGTTATGCAAGTAGCTAGTTTTTCACTTCTTGAACATGTATTCAAAGCCATGAGTAACAAATGGCTGAAGGACTTGCTTTGGTTAGGAACACAATCTATAATTAGACCACATCTATTTGATTATTCAGCTTTTTCTGACTGGCATCCAGAGCATTCTTGCTAAGAGGTCCTTTAATGCTGCGTACGGTTACCAGCTATGCCCTTATTAGGAAATATGTCAGCTTCATTATATTAGTGATTTTTTAAAAGGAGGGAGAGAAGTCAAAATAGATTTACATTCGAGAAGGTCATATGATTTTTCCAAGGGCAAAACATTGCTCAAATGCTCCTTGGTACATTGTCTTTTACATTTCAAAGTGCCATATGACATGTACCTACTTTGCTTCCAGAGATAGATTATATTTAACATTTCTCCAGCGTACCTATTACCTCTGGCAAAATAACTCCATGAGGCTTTCTATTATTTACACCTTGTTTCACAGTTTCCATAAATTTCTGCTTGCCTGCTTAGAAGTCCTTGAGTTTCTAATAGTTTCTAGCAGTCTGCTCCTCTGCCCTTGATGGCGTTGGACAGTTAGAACAAGTTGTGAACCATCGTTCTAACTGGAGCCCACTAGCTTTGCATTGTGACTCACCAGGTGCTTGACAACTTGATTTTCACAGTCCTAAGCAGAAGATGTTGGGAAGTTACTTCTAAGAAGAATGACTGAATGACTAAAGCCATCTCTCACTGTAGAGTGAAGAATGGTGTTCTGGTACACAAAGCATTATTTAACCGTGGCTTAGTTATGGAAGGCTTTAGCTTGTTATTGTTATTGTTGTTGTGTTTTCAAGTTGTTTCCAAGTTATGTCAATCCTCATGAACCTATCATAAGGTTTTCTGGGGCTGACAGTGTGTGACTCCCCACCATGCTGGCTTTCCATTGTATCTATTCTTCTTGAAAGTAACTATTTCAGATTCACTAGAGAGACAGCAAAACCACAAAATACCTGATGTAGGACCTGCTGATCGTAGTTCAGCTTGATGATTCAAAACAATAGTGGTGCATGATATAGACCTTTTTTATGCCTATGTGTTCATGCTAAACAAAAAGGCCTTTCATCGTAAGGCCTTTTGCACTTTGATCATTCCAAAGATTCTACAGATTTTTAACTAGCACAAACCCATAGACTGCCTGTGCATAAAAATTTTCCATTGTTTGTTTCTTTCTCTGCTGTTCCTTGTGTTGTTAAGCAATGTTATTACATATGTTTAGGAAACACTACATAGTACTTTAATATAAAGGCACCAGATCACTTTTGATCTTGGAAGCTAAGCAGAGTCAGCCATACTTGGATGGGAGACTGCCAAAGAATACACGGTACTGTAGGCTATATTTCAGAGGAAGGAACTGGCAAAACCCCCTCTATCTCTTGCTTATGAAATTCATGGAATTACCATAAGTCAACAGGTGACTTGAAAGCAAGTACACACACGCATTCACACACACAAACACACACTCCATCTTAATTAAGCATGGAGCTACATAAGTCAACAAGGTGACTTGAAAGCACATGCATACATACATACATACATACACACAAACACACACCCCATTGTAATTAAGCTTGTTTTCTCCTCGACAATAACTTTGCTGACAACTGCCAGGGATATAATGGGAAAATGAGGGCAGTGCTTCCCCAAATAAAACATTTTGCATTCCATGAAATTTTATTTCAGTCTCCAATTTCTAACATTGCAGAGGGTAAGACACTGAAAATCATTCATATCCAGACATATTATCTTTGCTGTGTCCACATTCCCCTGGGACGTTTGTTCCTTTTCTTTGAATTCCTAAACTCTGTGTTACTACGATTGTCTAGCCTGAGCCCAAGGTCTACAATTTCATATTGGTTATGGTTAATATTTCCACATGGCACTCCATAAGATGAACTCCATGTGTCTGAAAGGGTCATGGAGAGCCTGTGTAGGCAGGCACGGCTGCATGGCCTTAATTATGCAAGCTAGGTCTAGGCCAGTAAACAACTTTTGTCGCACAGTCAGTAGTGCCCTCCAGACACAGCCAACCATTAAGCAAATGCAAGGGCTCTCAGCCCCCCTCATCTGCTCACTGTTCTAACAATTGGCAGTGCTGGCTAAATCTCATCAATTCTGATTTTGACCTTTCGGAGGCTTTGTCTCCACTCCAACCCCTATTGTTCTCCTCGGGAGAAGGCTAGCCTCCAGGTACAATCTTCCCTATAAAAACCCCAAGTCTGAGCTTCTTGTCGGAACGCTCGTGCCTTGCATCCCGAACTGCTGCCACTCTGTCTAGTGAGCATCCCCTCAGCCTCCACGTGCTGAGCTACTACGAACCCCAGCATCGCTCTCTATCTTTCTCTATTCCCGGACTGCAGAATCAGGTGGAGTATCACCCCAGAAATCCTCTTGAAACCCCTATCAATTTTCCTCACTTTTTGCTTCCATAGTTCTTGGATGAGTGCGTGAGTGCGTGTGTTGTTGTTTGCTTAATTAAGGAAAGTTTAATAAAATCTTTAAATTGAACAACTTGTCTAGTTCTTGGCATGGCCCAACCCTGTATACATAGGATTCCAAGATTCTGCTAAGTTACCCTGCCTTTCGCATTGCCAGCTAGTGCTCTGAGCTAATTCCTAATTTCCCATATTTTGAGCACTTTGAGGTGTTCCTCCCAGGACCCCCAGAAAACAGGGTAACATCTATTTCTAGAAATGTTAAGTTACCGCAATGCTAGAAACTTGAGGTCTGTAGGAAAATTACATTGACGTGGCAGAATTCTTATTTGTCAGGCAATGCTGTCATGTTCTCCTCTCCATAGCTAAGCCCCGGGTTCCAGTTTGTTTCATCCATCATCTCTTAAAAAGAAGTATTTTCTTTTGGACATCTTCTCTGCTCTGATACCCAAAGAACAACAATCAACCTACTTTACCATGTACAATGGTAGAGGAAGAAAGAGGGAAGGGTAAGAGAGAGAAGAATGATATGTATGCATATAATATATGTATATCTGTAACATACTTAACAAGTGGGTGAAGAATCCCTCTCAAAACAAATGGATACTGAATCTTTTTGGAATTTTCTGATTATTTTCAGTGTATTTTGCATAGCCTTCATTTCTCTATGTGTGATTCTGAAATTTGCTTCAACTTTCTATCACATTATGTCACGCTACACCCAGAAAAGTTATCCCAAGAGGGAATGCTCTAGGATGACAGGCCCCACCTGGAAGGCTCTACAATGAAGGTGTGATCCACTCAGAAACTTTTTATTCCTAGCAACCATTGTATTTATACATTTTCTGTACATACTGGAATGTTTTTAATCATCTGATACTCAGAGGTAATTCACTTTTCCTCTAAGTATATTATGTCTGGCATTAAGAATCTGTATTTCTCTTCATTTAGTTTTAATTCTACAGCTGTAGTATTTCCTACTATTAGTTGCAGTCTCTGGTGATAATCCTCCAGAGCTTTGATGAAGGTGTGATCAGTACAATTTTTGTCTTCTCTGTGCTCTCAAAGATTTCCTGTACTTTCCTTTGGAATGCTAAGGGAGAAAACTTCAAAGCAAGTTCCTCCAAAATATTGTAATGGAAGAGGATAACTGAATCATTACACTATTAAAGGTATACCAGTGTTTTGTGAGAAGCACTTGTCAGCACCCATATGCGATATCCAAAGGAGTGAGGTATTCCACCCTGGTACTTCTCTCAAGAAGTCTTCCCTGATAAAAATGTAAAAATGTCTCTTTACATATGCAAATGACAGTCCAGGGTCATGGAGCTCTTGATGTGTTGTTGGAATGCATATCCTTGCAGCTGTAGCCAATGTTGCCAACTGTGAAGAAGGCTGGGAGTTACAGTACAACAGTATTTGGAGGACCATATGATTTTGAAGGCCTAAACACCAACCTACTTTACCAAGTACAGATGGTAGCAGATCACTTCTGATCTTAGCACCTAATCACCCCTGGTTAGTACTTGGATAGGAGACCACCAACAAATACCAGATGCTGTAGGAGAGATTTCAGAGGAAAGAACTGGTAAAACCACTTACAAGTATGCCTTGCCTAAGAAAACCCTATGAAATCCATGGAGTCATCATATGTTGACAGGTGACTTGAAGACACACACGCATATACATGATTTTCACCCCTCATGTGGACAGCAAAGCAAACCATCTGCCTTCTTTTTTATGATAACCAAAGGATGAACCCGTTCAGAAGTCTCTTTGGCCTTTTCTAGAATTTGCAAGTATCTCAATTTATTCAATTCTCTTTTCAGCGTTGTTCTTATTTTTATTTTGTCTGTTTGCTTCCTAGCAAGGCTGGAGGAGCTTTTCTGGTGGCGTATATGGCAGGTCTATTTTGTGCAACTAGTTCTACATTAATTGTCATCAGTGAAATCTTAAATCAAATAAACAAATTGACAATGGGACTTTTTATCACATTCCTTTGCACCCCTTGAAACAGTTCTTAAGGATCTCCCAACCTGGACACACAGGGAATGCAAGGTGAGGGAGAGTTTGTTTTGCCAACTGCAGCCATTTCATCAGTGGACAGACTTTGGCCCTTTCCACACAGGGGAAAAACACGGGGTAACATGGGGTAGGACGACCTCACCCGGAGGTCATCCACACTGTGGAGTATGCTAGGGCGGTTAGAAATGTGGAGGTTCCACACCTCAAACCGCCCTTGCGCGGCCGCGGGGGTGGCGCCAAGTGTTTTATAAAGACCACATTTCATGTGGTCTTTATGAAACACGCGCGCGCTAGCCTGTCGCAGCGCCCCGTGGGGAATTGCAGGGCTGCACAAGCATGTCCCTGCAGAGCTGCCCAGGGGTGGGCTTCCGGCTGGTGCGCTTCTCTGATTGGCAGAGAGCCGCTGGAAGCCACCAGCCACCATCTTGGGCACCGCCGGATGCCACTGCCATGCAGAGCAGCGAACGCGCGCTGCTCCCTGCGGTGACGGAGCTACCCGCATTGAGGTAAGCTCCGTTTCCACGTGCGCTGCCCCGTTTCCCTGCGTTTCATGCTCCCCCATGTGGAAAGGGCACCAGTTAGATATGCACTCCATATACAGTTTACCATGTCCATCAAATTCATCAGTTAAATTATCCTCTATGTTACCACATATTTGTTCTCCCTGGTATACATTGCTGGATTAAATCCAGGATGTCATATGTTTTGAGGTCAAACATAAATGCTTCATTTTATTAGATACAGTAACAAACAAAAATTTTTTTAACATTATCTCCCCAATTAGCTTCTCATTCTCAGGTATCAACTCTTGGTATTAATTTTTCTTCATATGCTTTTAGTTTTATTTTTCTTTTGTTTCACCTTGTAAGAGCTACCAAACTTTAAGTGATCAGACTTTATTGTGGTTTAGGGTGTGCTTACCCTAATTTTTGCTTCTTCCCACCTGTCCATCTCTTAAAGGAATCTCACCCCCATTGTTCCTAAACTCACTGTCAGAGAATCCCACTAGAAAATGTGCTAGTTATACAGCTCTCCCCAAATCAACTCAGGCAAACATATAACACTTGCTCTAGAAATGGTCTGCAAAACCCTCTATACCAAATAAATAGATAAATAAATAAATAAGATAAACTATGGCAGATTTAGTGCTTAAGCACAAACTGTGGCTCAGTGAATATTTTAATGAAGCCCTTACCATTTCTCTTTAGGGGACCTTGTGACCCTTTGACTCATACATATACAATTCCTTCAGCTTTTCAGATTTAGAATAGATAACTATATTGTCAGCTACATTGTGTATCTTCCCAAGCCCTAAAGTTCTATTTACTGTTCCTTTGTTGCAGTGAGATGTTGTGACAGTTTCTTATTTGAGCCTAACTCTATTCTGATGTGGCCTGAACACCAACTAGGTTATTATTGTCTTTTCATGAGCGTGCCACTATTTGTGGTTAGCCTGGTCCAATATGTTTTCAATTGTTTTTTGTTGAAATTAAAACATTTGAGCAGTTTGTGGCCAATGAACGAATGAAGCCAGCAATGTAGCTGTGGAGAACCACAAAAATTCTGAAGGACTGAGTCATACTCAAAAAAAGTGCTGGAATTTCTTTTTTAAATGTAACAGTGGCCCAAATCTCCCCCTTTCCTTCTCTTCTTCTCTCTTGTTCATTTCTCACTCTGTTATGTTCCCACGATTACTTCCATGCATAGAAAAAGAAAAAAAGAACTTTGAATTCAGGCTTTAACAGTCTCTTTTTTTTCAATTATTTCATGTGAAATGTATCTTATGATGCACTACTGCATAATTCCACTGCAGAATAGTGGCTATCTCTTTATAGGACACATAGGCCTGTGTTGTATGGACCCAAGAAATGCCTTTGGAAAGAGTATGGTCATTTTGTTCTATCTGCTCCTATTTAAGTAAGCCCTTAATGGTGTATGGTAGTGGGGGAATATTATCTATAAGTCTTCCTTCTACTTTCTAGCATGAGCCCCCTGCCACACTACTTCATTATCCTGTTTTCTCTTTCCCACTGCCACTCTAACTTCTTTTCTCCCTACCCATTAAACCTATATATCATAATTTGTTCTCTTCATCCCAAACAACCTGGGGCCCTTTCCCACTACAATGTGCCCTCTGCTGATGCATCCTCTGCCCATACAAATGCGAGATCAGGTGAAGCCTTGTGGCTTATTATCATTAATGGATGCACCAGGCACGGGTCTGTGCCAGTGCAGATGTGCACACATTGCATCCATTGCATAATGGGACAGAGCATTCACAGTTTGTGTTTTACGCAAGGGTTCCTGGATGGTACCTTTGCATATACAAAGGGTGTGCTGTATACAATTACAGCACTATGATTCAGCTTAAGTGCCATGGCCACATCCTGTGGAATCCTGGGGTTTGAAGTTCAGTGGGGCACTGGAGCTCCTCGTCTGCCTCTCCCTAAACTGCAGATCCCAGGGTTCCATAGGATGGAACCACAGAATTTAAAGTAGAACCATGTAGTATGAAAGAGCCCTCAGTTTGTCTCACAAATTATAATGGTAAACTTTGTCTAATTAAAGTAAGTAGCAATTATTACTTATTGCATTTTGAAATTCTGTAGTCCCCAGGGCAGCAGATAGTTGAAGCTGCCAGAGTTGGGGGAAGTCTGCATCAACTCTTTATCTAGCCAATGGATGGGGCCAAGTCTCATTCCTCCTTGCTTTGATATTATTTCTGGGAGGGACAGTGTGCAAGACTCTCAGTGGTCTTACCTCATTTGGGCAATGGCTGAAACCAGAATGTAATTCCCTTTTGCTTCCCAGTGCCAGGCATTGAGCTCATATACGATGAGGTGGGCTGCTTCCTCTGTTGACTAAGAAAGAACTGCACATGCTATTCTCTGTGGCTGAAATCCTATATGTGTGCATATAGTTTCACATCCCATTGCCTGTCAGCTGTCAAGCCCCCAGAAGCTCCTCTGCTGCTATCACTTACTAGTGGGGGAGGAAGGGATGAGCGAGGTAATTCAGACTATGGAGAAGTAGCTGATCTCAGCCTGGTTGGGGAAAGAAATGAGGATGTGCTCTCAAATCAAATACAGTCACCTTTTCCTTCTCCCAAGAGCTCAAAGCAGCCATATTTTCATGGTCTGAACCACTTCCTCCCCTGCTTCTCTTTCCTTTGGAAAGAATAAGCAGCAGGGGCCCCAACTGGGGCTTGACAAAGGTTGGCGTGGAAGATTTTTGGACAGAGTGCAAGGGCAAGAGAATAGCACTCTTCACCCTGTCCAAAAAAAGTACTTAAGCACACATAAGCTTAATTTATATGCACACAAGTCGCTTAACAGAATTCTGGCCAGTGAATGTTCGCTTATGGATAAGAACTGCAGTTCATCCCCTCATTATCTCTCCTATCAGGGTCTTGGCCTAATACTGCATAACCTCCAACACTTCACAGATAACACATCAAGATGGCAAAAGTTATTAATGAGGAAGAACACACAAGCTAGGAGAGACTAAATCAATATGCTTCTGCCTGAGTCTATGGCCCTTTTCTCACGGCATTTGCCATGCGAAAGGGCCCCTGGAGCATCATGAGACTGCAAGGAGCAGTCCACATGATGCAGTCACAATTGCACGATGCTCCAGGGCCTGGCAGGCCCAGATCGCACGCTATTTCATTTTCGGTTGCTAGCTGAAAACGGTGCGCAATCACGCCTTGCTCCAGGGCCTTGTGCACACTTGCCGTGCGTGCGGAGCTCCAGAGCCGTGGCACTCACGCTTCCTGCCCCAGTGCAGCCTGGGAAAATCCCAGGCTGCACTGTGGAAGGAAGAGGAGGAGCTCTTGCACGAGCAGGCAGCAGCTGTGGAGCTGAAAGAACTGGGACACAAGAGCTTCTCGCTAGAGGCTGCTCACGCGTTCCCCGCACCCCAGCTCCGCAAAAAGGTGAGTCGCGGAAAGGGCCTACTTTCCACTTCTCTTCTCTCCCTGCTGTTGAATTAATTGAGCACAAATTACTTTTGCATTTTGAATTCAGTTTGTAGCAACCCAAGTAAACTGAGGACAATGGAGAAAAGTAGGAAGAGGAGAGAGAAACTGTCACATTTTAAAAGCAGCTGAAAATTGAGACAAAAAAGAATTAATTGGGACTATTAATATGGTACAGTTGGAGAGTGTGGTTCTGGCTATTTTTTTAAAAAAGAACCAATATGTATGATTATCAGGGTGTTAGGCTAGGCCTTTGGGAGACCAGAATTCAAGTCTCCACTCAGTCATTGAAACCCACTGGTGGCCTTGGGCAAGTCACAGTTTCTCTGTCTCAGAGGAAGGCTATGGCACACCCCCTCTGAACAAATCTTCCCAAGAAAAATCTGTGATAGCTTCACCTTAAGGTCACCATAAGTCGAAAACAAGGTATGTAGCACCAGATTTCTAAACAAACAAAACTGATTTCTTTAAAAAAAATAGACTTGTCACATATATTTTCTGTTTGTTTTACAATATCCTGAAGAGGAAGTGAAGGTTTTTTGTGCATTGGAAAGTAAGGTATACACACATAAAAGTAATTCACTTGAATATCCATGTCTAATAGTAAATGACATCTATGACTCTTTTGATAAACATGTTGATGTCTTTTTAAGCACAAAGAATAAACCAAAGAGGAGCATCTTTTTAAAAAATGTATTCCAATTAGTATGCATCTTTATACTTCTTTAATTATCATGGCTCCAGATTATAGAATCACTGGGTTGGTAAGCTACTTAGAATTCTGATCTTTTCAAAAGGAGAAGTTTCCAGGCCTGAAACAGGTTGCTGTTGTTGTGCCTTCAAGTTATTTCTGACTTTTGGTGACCCTATCCAGTGAGTTTCGATGGCCAAGTGGGCAGAGTTGTAGCCCAACACTCAAACCACTACACCATAGGGAACAAAAATGTGGTGAAATTGCTCCCAGATGGAGGAATTCTGTCTGTATCCGTGTATCAAAGTGGTGCGTGTTGGCCAATTTAATCAATCCTAATTTTAAATTTAAATTAAGCAGCATTCAATATGGCACACTGTGATTCTGCTTGCTGATGGTTTATTTTTGATTACACACTTAAAAAAAAAATCCTGAAAACCCATCAATTAAATACCAGTAGCACACTGACAGACTCCTTCATTCCTTTGTATCTTTCATGGCTAGCAAGATGCATGAAACACTTTTCAGCAGCCTTTAAAAGGTGGGGAAAGGTCACCATCTTACCGTTTACATTTCACACCACCAGTACTATTTCATGGGAGCTGCCACCCATCTGACTGTATTTTTCTTCTTTATAAGTGCTGTAGTTTGAAAACTTAACTTACTGCTTTGCAACACTCACAAATCAAGTTCTCCTAGAACACTTCTGTAGCACAGTGATATCACATAAAATGTTCTCAAGGACCTGTGGAAGAGGCTCACATACTTCATCCTTCATCTAAATGCTTGCTTTTGTGAGCAAAAAAAAAAAAAAAGACTGATTTTATGTAAATTGATGGTTCTTTCAAGTTAGAGGAGTTTATTGACAAATTTCTGTAGATTGAAAAAGTGACCTTGAGCATGCGGTTTTATTTAAAAGATGTCTTTGGCATAAGCTGAATAAATTCCTGTGGATACATTAAGTAGGGCAGCTGATGATGTTCAATTCCCCGGAATTCCAGCTGCCAAAATAAATAAAGTCATACATTGACCATATCTGCCTTTGGTCATTTTCTCAAGCACGGTTTGTGTATGCTGCAATTCTACCCATGCATTTCTTGCCCAGTATTATCATTATCAGCTGAACTCAGTCTTTGCTCTCTGAAATTAATACCAAGAACTTTTTCAGATGTGTATACACTGATATGTTGACTCCAGGAACATTATGGGTACAGTCTCTTTCTGTGTCTATACTCCATCAGCCTTATCTTGTATCTCATTCCTGTGATATACAGACACAGTAACCCAACCCCCTAAAATACTTTTTTGTGTATGTGTGGGTATGTTTCAGCAAGCTGAGGTAGCATGCATGAGTTGGGATTCACTGTTAATCATTGTGTACACAAAACAAATATGTTAACTGCATTCTAAAGAAGACTGATAGCTTTGTCGTCCAGAAGTTAAACTAGGCACACAAGCTGGGGTAGCATATTATGGGCAAATTTTGTTTACAGAATGTCACTTCGATTTAGGTTGTAATGCTAGTCAACTGTGTAGTCAAATGTTGCCAAATGAGGACTGCTTAGGTGGCAATATATGTTGAAGGTGAAGTACTAAATGAAGTTAAACACCTCAGCCAAAATCTTGCATCAGAAACTATGGTGTGTAAATTTACAAAGATGGAGCCGCAAGGTTGACATAATACACAACCATACTAGTGAGTTGCAATGACAGGACATGGTGCAAGCTGTCCATTGTACATTGGGGTACCATTGCGTAACATGTCTCATTGTGCATGGGGCACATTTTACAACTGCAACACTGCTTGGTACCATTTGTGCAATAGCTCCAGCGACATTGGCCATTTCCAGACTAGATGCCATTAGCACGTTGTACCATTATAATCCTGGCATTGCCGTTTGCGCGAAGTTGGCAACAGGTTAGGAATGCTGTTTTACGCAACCTTCTGCATTCAGCAGATGAGTAGTGATATTGCCTCCGGTGTTCTTTCCACACTACAGCATGCTTGGCCATGCCTGTGCCCTGCCTTCACCCTACCCCACCAATACCCTTTGTTCAAGGGTAAACAAATGTATTTAGTAAAATAAACAAACACAAAGGCACCCATGCTGGTTTATGAGGGGCGAAATCCAAAATCTATTTCTAGGCAGAACCTCTAACTGGACCAAAATGTCAAAAAGTCTGCAAGTTTTCAAGGTCTGGTGGTACAGTAAAATAGTGTATGGATCAGGAAAATAGTTTACTCATCAGCTGTGGCATTTTATCATGGTGGAGAGGGACATAAGTTGTATCCTTGGTTCCAAGAAGGTGTGTCTTTTGCATAGGCATTGGACTGCATGTGTGAGAAAGAGAGAGATGGGAATTCTAATCCAATACATCTGGAGGGGACTCCAGATGTATTGGATTAGAATTAGATTTTGGATTTCGCCTCTCATAAACCACCATGGCTGCCTTTGCGTTTGTTTGTTTTACTCAATACATTTGTTGACTCCAGGTCCTAGCACAATTGCTCTCAAAAGATTGGCAGATACCCAGTCTCATCATGAAAATGCCCCATCTTTGCACTCCTCACTAGACGTGGCAGCAAAATCTATGGGGAAAGATCAGGGAAATTAATGGGGGGACTTGTTTTTGTTTTTGTTTTTTTGCCATGTGTAGCAAAAAAAAAAAAAAAAAAAAAAGGAGGAAGTAAAACTAAGACTAGCCTTTGAGAATGGATCCAAAAACAGTTCTCTCCTCAACTTGTCCAGTTTCCTAGCTGGTATTGCAGATCATACAGCTTTTGTTTATGGTCATTGTCTCTGCTGTCAGTCTGCTGTTGACTGAGTGGCCTTGACTTTGGAAACATTCCTTGGAGTTCCATCCTATTTGGATAAGAGCAGGAACTCACTCTTACTGGGGGCTATAAAAGCAATGCTTTGCTATAGTAAAAAGTCCATGGAAATTTAATTTTGAAAGCAGAAGAGAGAAGATATGGTTGGCAACTTTTCCCCTCTATTTTACTGTCAATCGGGCATTGAATAAATATACTAGGTAAGTGAAAACCACTTTGGTTGTACTGTCCAGCTGTTTAAATATTGCTATATGTAGCATAGCTTTGCTCTGTGTAAGAGTGTATGCGTGTATGTGTGTGCACATAAGGAGATGAGGAGAGAGAGAGAGAGAGCAGGAGCGCAAGAGGGAAATTGTTGCCATAGCTAACTTTTCCTTTGTAACAACATATAATAAACTTGTAGACAAAGAATTTCCTTTCACACTTCCTTTCTGGTTCCACTTCTAAGGGACACATGTAATCAGAATCTAAGGAAATGGGGACTATAATTTTTTCCAGTCATTTTTTAACCTCTGAAACTTGACACAGTATTTCCTGTGCTGTTTGGCTCTGAGAAGACACCTCTATTAAAGTGCCCCATGCTATGAGTTAATAGGGGAGGAAGATGACAAGCTAAATTTCACCAGTAGCATTTAGTGAGGAAGAGTTACTCGGTTCAACAATGGAGATGTTCTTCTCACAAACCAATAAGATGGATCAGTGCTGACCACTGGTAACATCCAAAAATACACTTCACAGTCACTTCTTGGTATCACAAAATTTAGCTTATAATAGAGTTATTGTTCCAGCACTGAATAAGCCAAGGGTTCATAGCTCAGTGGTGGGGGACATGCTTTACAACCAAGAGGCCCTACTTTCATTTACCACAGTCTCCAAATATAACTGTGGAAGATCTTTGTTGACGTTCAGAGACTTTCTGCCAATCAGTACTGATAATTATCCTATAGACAAGTCAATGTTTGAAGCACAAAGTAACCTCAAATTTAACTGCATACAGGATTTAATTACTGTGACAGTTCTGTTGCCTGTACAGACTCGGCTTTGAAGCAAGAAAGAGATATTCATAGTTGCAGGATACAAGCTTTGTTTACTAGTGTTTTGAGGGAGTAGGAAGAGAAAAAATGGCTGGTTCAAGTGATAATGAAAATGAAATTGAAGAAAGAAAGCTTCTAGTAATGAAAGAGCAGTGGTGGAACAATGACCAGAAAGATGCAACTACATCATGATTAATCACATAAAACAATGCAATGGAAATAAAACATGAACGGAAGGTGGAAGTAAGAACAGATTAGAAAAGGAAGTACAGATTTCTGTGCTTTTCTGTAGTTCATCATACAAAAGGACAGCTGACTAGATCAGTGTTTCTCAAGCTATCTGATATGGCAGCCCAGCAATTTTTTTCCCAATGTGCTATGAACTAGTACCATCCTCACACTATATAATTATTGTATTGGCATAGTTTCCTGGAGGCCTAAGTGCTCTAAAATCATTAGATCCTGTCTGATCTTGGAAGTTAAGCAGGGTCTCTCATGGTTAGTATTTGGATAGGATGCCATCAAATAATACCAGTTGCTGTAGGCTATATTTCAGAGGAAGGAATTGGCAAAACCACCTCTGAGTATTCCTTACCCAAGAAAGCCCTATGAAAATTCATTCGGTTGCCATAAGTCAACAAGTGATTTGAAGGCACATACTCAGTTTCATGAGAATTCTGTGTGGACCACCTGCCAACAGCTCATGGGCCAGTACCAGTCTGTAGACCACCACTCTGAGTAGCAGTGGACTAGTTTACTCCTCTGTTTCTGTAACCCAGCAAGAGAGAGGTTAGGATGTGTGGCTGCTTAAGCACTCAATATTCATTCTTAACTGAGGGGGTTTGTATAGGTTCCTACATCAATTCTCCTATGCAAGAGCAAATATAGACAATGACAAACTTAATGGCTTGCCTGGACAAGAGATACAAGTTAAAGGCCATTATTTGAAGTCTGATTACTTAAAAGCCATAGTCATTGATTCCCAAGCTGTAATAATGGAATGTTTGTTTTCTAGGACCAGCAAGCATTTTGACTTTATAACCATGGTTATAATTATCTGCATGCTTTTACATATTTATTTGTAATAATTTTTTCTCATAAACAGTTCAGTATTATTGTTTTTTTAATATGATGGCATTTCTTTTTTAACAACTTTCCATCTTTTTCATATGAGAAATTTGGCATCAATTGAATTACAACATGATTGATGTATTATCTAATTATAGTACCATACTTTATAAAGTATCTGAAAGCAAGCAACTGATGTTATTAATTGCAAGCAGATGGTGATAACAATGCACAACACTACTTGGATTCTGATTAAAGTATGCAGAAATTAGTTATGCATCATGCTTTGTGCATATGGTCGAAGGGCTACTTTGGGTAAATCCATCTAGAATCAGACCCATCCTAAAGTTAATGTTTGAATACATCCGTATAATTAGCTCTTTTTAAAACTGTTTTGAGTTGTGCTTAATTGCTGTCTTAGTTGTGCTTTTTTTAATTATTCAGGATAACACATTTTCTCTTCTGTTTCATGAATACCTTCTCCGTTTGTCATCACAGTTTAAACTTGAATTTAATCCACCAAATTAATTAATACATTTTCATTTCACTCTCCCTTCCAGATGTTATTTGATGAGATTCTTTTCCTCAAGTGGAATGGCATGAAGTAGAGCTCTGTACTGCCTCAGATGAAAAGGGATCATTTTGGCAAACCATTCCTTATCTATGCTTTGGCTTATGGCTTATTCAGTTTTTTAGATTCCTTAAACGCACACACACCCATGCAACATCTTACAACAATTAAATATAACAAGGCCAGTTGATACCCCCAACCAATTGATGTACATTAAGTCCACTTAGGAAATTTCCATTGATTCATTCAGTCTACTGAGGCTGCAACTAGCAGTAGGATTTAGGCCAGAGTGAAATATTTGTGTAGTATTAGAATATATAAAAATTTAAAAGGGCAACACAGTTTTTCTCCCTGGAGACCTCTGTATTTCCTGAAAACCACCTAAGGAGGGCTTCTCCGCCATCGTTTCTGGGGTAGTGCACAGGGCTTGCAGTTGGAGATGGGATTTCCCTTTCCCAGTACTAATGACAGAAGGCCCTTCAACAGAACTGCCCTGTTTAATGGATCTGGGCCAATGTATCTATATTATACAGCTCGGATCTAATAAAAATTCCTTTTTTTGGACTGCAACCCCCATAACATCTAGGAGTCATTGTTCCCTTCTCCCACAAAGAACTTTTCCAAGCTATATTTTATAAATATATTGGCTCCCATAAATTCTGGCTGTATAAACTACACCTCCACCCAAGAATAATGTCACAGTGAAAATTCTCCCTAAATGCTTTCCATTAACTTTGATGCATGGTTATATTTCTGAAGCCTTACAAATAATTATAATGGTAACATACTTATGCTCCCTAGCTCCTCTAGCTGTTTGGTCACTGCTTCCTTACGTTTATGTTTTTGTTTGTTTGTTAAATATCCTGCCGTTCTCCCAACATAGGACCTACATATGAACTAAGAAGCAAAAATGAAGCACCTCAATGAAGAAAGAGATGAAAGTGCCACACTCAGAAAGTATCAGAAAAATTGCCTATGTTAGTGCCACTAAACCCAGCCATTCATATCTGTTCTTTTGCAATGGATGTTATTATGTATCCCCTTGTTCTACCTGAATCTTAGATAATTAGATTCTATCTGTCCCTATAACTTGGAGTATTGCTGTTTTGATGTCGGCCTCTGAAGAGGTAGATTCTCTCTGGAGGACCCAGAGGAAGACCTTAGAACCTGGAACCTCACATTCAACCTCTGATGCAGTTTTCCAGCTAGGCCCTGTCTTCATACTTCTCATTATGAAAAACCATTATGAAAAACTCATTATAAAAACCATAATCTATGGTGAGTTTCATATAGCATAAATATCACACTTTTATCCATGTTTACTTAGAAAAAGTAAACCCTAAATTCAGTGAGACTTATCTTCAGGTTAGTATGTATAGAATTACAACCTAAAGTAGAAATCAAAACAAACAAGAAATCAAAACAAACAAAATCCTGGATTTCACTGGGAGTACACATCAGAGCCCCTGTCAAACTACATATTATAGTGCTACATCGTATGTTATCCTTGAGCTTGTAGTTTGGTGAGCCTGTTACCGTGCCCTACCACCCTTTTACAAGATATGCAACTTTCATAAATTGCACTTGTTAATGACTGGAGAACATGATTGGGGACACACTAACTGGAGACATGTTCAGGGTCGTGAAAGTTCAGATAGGATCATGCTGAAACCCCAACACTGATAGGTTTGTCCTAATCCCATCACCAATTCAGGCTCTTGGCATTTTTGAATACAATGAAAGATAAACTGCCCAGATAGGTGAGCAATCAAAGACCATCCCTCAGTCCTGCCCTATGGAGATCTTCCCTATAAACCCTACCTGACTGAACACTGAGAGATTGTCATGAGTCTCATCAATGTTTTGTCACTCTGGAGTTAAGCAATGAGCCCTTACACACCCCTTTTTCTGTTCCATGGGAAAGCCATTATGACTTTCTCAATGTACCACTTCCAGGTGTGAATAGGCTATAAAAACCCTAGCTTTGACCCTGGCCAATTGTCGTACGTAGTACATAGAATGTATTCCAGACTCACTTCTCTGTGTTAGCCTCAGACGCTGTCTTAGTCCCTCTGCCTCAGCTTTCTTCTTCAAGACTAGTAACTATCACTCTTTCCACCCCTAATTGCTCTCTATCCAGCCCTTCTTGCCTGACTTTCTGATAGCTTTATATGGTTCTTAAGAGTGTCTGATTTCTTGTATGTTTGTCAATTCAAATAAAATACTTTGTTTAACTATAACTGGAGTCCTCTCTATAGTTAGCACTGGTATACACAGGTGAAAAGATCCTGCTGTTGCCCTCCTAACAGGCCTCCTTTGACCTATAATTCCTCCAAATGCTAAGGAGATACTGGCATTGTGGGTGGACCCCAATGTCCCCCACTTCTTAGGGTAACAAGGCACTAGGAGTCTTTGACTTAGAATTCTAAGTAACTCATCCTACACTGCTCATCCCAGGATTCAATTAGATGTTGCCATGGCTGTTATAGTGCAATCATAGCTCTATAATTGTGTAGTGTGGAAGGGCCCTGGTCTTGTCAAATGCTTTTCAAAAACAAAGGTGAACAGTATATGGTGGAGAGTGTCTGTGACCTTTTCCAAAGATGAATCCACTGTGGAAGGCTTCCAGGATATAATTCAACATCTCAATCTTTTTGGTCAGAAAAATGGTGTAACAAGGAAGTCTGGGGTGGTTTAGTCCTGTAAAACAGGCTTGGAGCCGAGCTTTGCCCAGCTCTGTCCTAAATTAAGCTGCAATTAATTTAGTTGGCTCAAACTGAGTTTGTTATGTTCAATATTTTAGTCTTATTCTGCTGTTAATATCTGCCTGGCCTCCTTTTTTATTAGAGGAACACACACCTTAAATATTATTGCATTCTGTGAAAAAATAGAGAGGATTTTCTATCTATTCCATAATATGTTATATAGATCAGACATTTCTCTCTTTTCCTTAGCCCAGCCTCATGAAAGTCAGTTGAGATTTTATTCCCAGCACCAGAAACTAGGAAATCAAAGAGTCTGGCAGCCAGATCTTCCAGGAGTGATGGGAACTGATTTATTTCCTGCTTGATATGCCTTAACAAGGCTGCTTCAAGACACCATATTTCTGATGTTATTTTGTCTCTGAGAAACTCTAGCCATCTGCATGTTTTTTATAACTTAGAGCATCAACAGACTGCTTCTCAGACAGCTATTACTTTACAGATGGTGGTGTTTCTAACACCAAAAAAGATGCACATTCAAAACCCCAAATATCATTATCAAAACATCAAAAGCTTGTAGAAGAGCATTTCTTCCATCCCTTCCTTCAGGCTATGTTCTAGCATTTGGTCAGATTTGTTTTTCTTTTCTTCTCCCTCTTCCATATGCTAGTTTTGTATATCTTCTTTTAACTTTCCACAAATTCTAATATGGTTAGCATGGTAAAAATTGATAGCAGGGACAAAATTGCCAGCTTATTTCCTGCCTGTTCCACTCTCTTTCCCTTCCCTTCTCTTATCTCATCTCTTCTCTTCTCACTATAGCTCCTAGAACATTGCTATAAAGGCATTGCTCAGGTTTAAGGATGGATTTGTTTCAGGTGGAGTTTGCATACCAATTTATCAAAAAAATATTAAATTTTTTATATTCAGGATGGAAGGAACTAATCTGAGATCTTTTTCAAAAAATCAGATGTGGAAGAAACCAAAAATGATAAATTTGTTCATTCTGACCTGCAATCTACATATCTGTTCAGTCCAACCATGTTCAGGCTGAATTAGGATTACTGCTTCTTTTTGAATTAATAACTACTGCGTAGCATCTGGTTCATGGATCTAAATGTTGGTGACATGGTGTTATTCCTGTTGCTGTTCTTGTTAAAGAACTGTCTGAAAGCAACAATAGGTCTAATACCCAGGGAGGGAAGAGCTGTACAAGATTGAGAGTAGATAACAGGTGGCACATTTGGACAGTTTTGGCTGGACACTGTAAATGACAACCTATTATGGCTTTGTTTCTGCTTCCAGGTCTCGCCTGTAGTAAATTATTCCTGTCAACCAATCTGGCTTTGTTGCTCTGTATATTTCCCTTCATTGGATTCCCTTATTTAAATCTTTAAGTTGTGAGTCTGATGCATTGGAACAGATAGATTAGTTTTGTAGGGCTTGGCTACAGAAAAGGGACAACAACTGCCACTACTGTCATCCTAGGAATGACTGGAAGTCTACTACTTGAAAATAGCTATTTCAAAAATAAAAATAAACGGTGCAAGGAGGCCCTGCAACCTATTGAAAAAGTGAATTTATTCACCTGGAAGATAGTAGGAAAAGCAATCCCTATTTCCTTTTGGCCAGAAAAAGAGTTATTTGGGAAGTATGGGTGTGTCAAGAGCTCTAAATGTTGAGCAAAAAGTGGTATACAAATAAAGATGATGATGACGATGATGATGATGACGACGACGATGATGACAACACAATAGACAGCCTTGAGGCAGCAGCATCCAGTCACAGGCTACACTTTGCCCAGTCCTGTTTGAGGGTACCTAATGTAAAATAATGTTCTATGCCTTGTCGCTGTCACTGTCACAGTGCAGGGGGAATGATTAGTGTTTAGTCCACAGACCCAAAAGACTGCAGGGAATATAGAACAGGGATGCATCTTTATCCAGGAAAAGCAATAAAATATTCTCCAATTGTCCTTATTTGGCATCAGCAGTCCCCGTTAATCCTCTGTTGTCCCACTTTTCACCTACTTTTAAAATGTCCTGTTTTCTCTCCTCATACTTTCCCCTTTTCTCCTCACTTCACTTAGGTTGCTGCAAACTGAATTCATAGCGCAAAAGCACTAAAGTGGTGATATTATCTGCTGCTTCTAGTGATGGCAAATCTTTTTTTGCAACTAAAATTTCTTGATTAATCAGTTTAGCCACCAGCCCAAATTCTGCCTTGAGGCCCTGTAACTGACTGCTTTAAACAATGGATCTCTTGGGCCATTTCCGCATGGGGTAATAGAAACGGTGCAGAGCGTCCTCCAGGGAGGACATCTGCACCTGGGAGCAGACTGGGTCGGACCTACTTAAGATAGATCTGCACCTCAGCCCGCTCCAGAACAACCCCAAGTGGTCATCAAGCATGCTTTTGAAAGACCGCTTAAAACAGGTCTTTCAAAAGCACAGGGCGCGCCATTCCATGCCCGCTCTCTGGTGCAGATTTGCAGGCTCGCACCAAAGCCTGCCGGGGGCGGGCTTTAGGCTGGCTAGCTTCAGTGGTTGGTCAAGACCCTCAACCAACTGGAAGCTGCCATTTTCGTCCCCAGAGCAGTGCGGAGTGACAAGCATACACTGCTCCAGAGAAGCACGGACCGGACCGGGGAGCCAAGAAGTCCAGTAAGTAGCAGCATGGGGCGATTCCCTCGCCCCGTGCAGAAATGGCCTTGGAGAAATTTAGAAATTGAGTTGGAAATCAGGAGGTAAGGTTTATAGAGTATATCCCAGGAATTATTGCTAAGGAAACAATCCGAGATAAGGAGTGAAGTTTTCTCATCCAGCTCTCCCTGTGAGTGCAAAAGCAATTTGCACTCAATTAGCTCATCCAGGGGAAACAAGAGGAAAGGAAGGAGTACAAAGTGGACTCAGGTGAAGGCAATCTATTGCAGCCTCTCCTAGCTTGTGTGATCTTCCTCATTAATAATTTTTGCCATCTTGATCATACTGATGTTGCTTGGCCATATGTGTCCCAGTTTTCATCTATAAAATGTTGGAGAGAGTGCAATAAGGAATAGACCTTTCTGACTTGGAACACACTGAAAATTCCCACCTCCAGATTCATTGGATCTCACCAGAACCAGATTTTTGTTAGAGCTGCATCCTACATATTTTCAAGAGAAAGGTCTCAAGTCTGAGACTTCCCAGACTTTCCAGAGATGTTCTCTAAAGTGCAATCCTATGTATGCGCACTCTCATTCAGTTCAGTGAAATGTATTTCTATGTAAATGTGTGTAAAATTGCAGCCCCAAGCAGAAAGCTCTTTGAATGCCATTTTAAATTTCAGACAGTGATTTCTGGGTAGCATCATTTAAATTTAGAAGCAATGAGCAGAGCCTAAAAGAACAATACTTCAAAAATAAAAAATTAAAAGCCATAATGCTGCTCACACAAAAGTACACAGACGTGCCTTGGGGGTTTGTAATAAATTTTTGCATCCTTCTGCTCCAGTAAACAGTCTTCTCTTGTCTGCTTTTCTGTTTTATGAAAAACAGTTGGATCAAATGAAAAAATCTGTTCCTTACCATAGTTGTAGCAATATTTTTAAAACTGGCTGATTATTCCCCCCGCAACAAGATAAACAGAGAAAGGGAGTGCAGATCAAATGCAGTCCATTGCTCCAGATGCATTTCTTTGAAGCTACCATGTTTTGTCATCTGAGAAAGATATATGATATATGGCATATTACTCTTGATTGAAACACAACCTTTCAAGTTGCATTTCTTGGCCTTGAAAAAAAAGGTCACTATTTCACTGGCTTTTGCTCTCACTGCACAATCTGTATAGATTCTATCTTGAGTCCAGTCCTCTGTACACTAGACATCCCTACAGATGCTCTCTTGGCAAGAGCCTACCTCTGGCTTTCTTTTTAAAATAAAACACCAGACTTCAGAGAGCATGTCTGTGCAAGCTGCACATTCGTATTAGTTGTGCACTCTTTGCCCACCATGCTTTGACTCATAGAATTCTGGGAATTGTAGTTCAATGAGAGGTTCCTTCTACAATAGAATGCTATATAATCAGGGTTTCAAATCATGGAAAGATCACCCACAAGGAAAGGAGGCTCCTTTATTAGAAATCACTGTTCAACCTGTATGGCTGTAAATGTGGGGGAACTGGTGCATCAGTGAGAGAGTGGGCCTTGCTAGTCAGCATGCCTCTGTGATTTTATGCTGAGTCTTAACTATACTCATTGCTTCAGATCTCAGAAGAGTTGCTTTAAAAAAATAAAAAAACCTAAAATCTAACATATGTCTGGCCAACTCTATCTTTGTAAAATGTTCTTTCTCACTCGGGGACGGGGAACTTTTGGTGTTTCAGATGTTTTGGACTAGAGCACCCACAGTCCCTTATCATTGCCCATGCTGGGCAAACCTAATAGGAGTTGCAAGGCATATCATCCAGAGGGTTCTCATGCTCTAAATGACCAATGAATAAGTACATGGAGGCCAGGAGACAATTTTCACCAAAGACCCCTCCCCCAAATATTGCCATTTTCCCCTGAAATACAGAGGCGCTTGGGAGTAGGACAGTCCTTCCTCCACATGTGTGGGTTTGACCTTCACGAATTTGATTACTTGAATATTTGATCATTTATGAGGCGCCTGTACCTCCACCACCCATTCTCCTCCTCCCATTCCCTTGTGTCTTGCTCACTTGTGGCTTCTTTCTTCACATCAAGGCTAAAAGCAAAGAAATGATAGGGGCAGCATGATGAAGGAAGATGTTCATATGACTTCCCCCACCCCCTTTCCCTTGCCTTTTTGCCTTGGTATGGAGACTGCACAGAGACAAAAAGCAAGGGAATGGGAGGGGGAGCACCACATGCGGAGGACAGTGTGTGTGCTGTCCTCCACATGCAAGAAGGTGTCTTCTTCTTCCTCCCATTCCCTTGGCTTTTGCCTGGGCATGAAGAAGGAAGACACATGCACCAGAGCAAAAGGCAAGGAAATGGGGGAGAGCCCCAGAAGTGAATGGGAGGGGGAACACAGGGGGGAATTTTTCCACTTTTGCAAGGGTTCTCTGCCTTGAAGTCTCATGGAAGTGGATGGACCACTGTACAGGGTTCTGGGATAATTGTGGGGATGGGGATTATTTTGATGTATTTTCATGAATTTGAGGAGGACTTTCTGCATAGTTTTAGAGGTGTAATTCTAAAACCACTTTTAAAAAAAGCCAAGGAGCTTAGGAGGAACTTAAGGGAGGCTTCAGGAGCCATAAAACTGGGGTCAAAGGACAGTATGCCACCCATGGTGTGTAGTGTACCCACCCCTACTCTGAACTATACCTTCTTCACCTCATCTTCTGCCCAGAATACTTCCAGGAGATACAAAACGAATGTTCAGTGGAAACTAACAGTATCCTGCTAGTTAGTCCCAACTGAAATAGAGCACTGAATCCATTGATATAGGTTGAGTATCAACACTTAAGTAATTCAGTTGATTCAACAACTGTACTCTGGTTAAGGATAACAACAGGATTTCAGCCATCATGTTTGGCACACTATTAATTTATTTCTAATAAATGCTCATCCACCTTTCAGAGGAAAGGAAAACCCAGAGCTTGGAAAGTCACAAACTTGGATCACACTTCCCAGAATCTCCCAGCCAAAAGAGTGAAAGGCCTTGCTAGCTGGAGCATTTCAGAACTACAGCTCAAAAAAGCAATTTATCCAAGTTCTAGCAGCCTTCCTGCTATGCCACAGCTGCTGTCACTTTGATGTTGCCAAGTGTAGAACTAAGGCAAAACCTTCATATGCATCCTGGCATATGAAGAGGCTGAGGAACATAACTGGGAGTGGGAAGGAGATTCCCCACCAGAAGCCCCTGTGCCAGGTGACATCAGAAACATGGCAATGCTCCCTAACATCATCAGATCCCAGGCCAAAACATCACATGAAACTTCTCCTTCTAGTGCTTTATATAAGGAATCAGCTGTATCCACCCTCCAGGTCAGTTCACTGCCAGATTTGGTCTTTCTTTCATGTCTCTGCAAGAGAAAGACAGAATGCTCTCAGCCAGTACTTGAGGTAGCTGGCTGAATCTACAACCTCAGGACCCAGATGATTCTTGAGAGCTTCATAGTAGAAAGGAATCTCCACTATCTATGATCAATCATGTATAATATCAGGGATTCCCTGGGTGCCAGGATTCTCTCCCTGCCGAGCCTCAGCCAGCAAGGGAGGAGGTCGGTCGGGAATACTTGCAGGGAGAGTCTGAATACACCAAACACAAGGAAAACACACGCCGAGCCAGGTCAAGGTCCAGTCCTAAGGTTCAGGAGGCAGAGATCCATCTGGAGGGTTTCAGGGAGCAGGAAACATGAAGGTCATGAGGGCTTGCTAGTAATTTGCTGCCAGCAAAGAGCAGCCATGCTGGTAGACTTAAATAGCTGATGTGAACAGGTACTGCTTGTTATTATTTCTTCAACCTAGTCCAGGCAGCCTCCCTCTGAGCAGTCCATTTCAGCCTTCTTCATGATTGAGAGCTGACGGGTACATGTGGCTGTAACTCCTCTGAATCACTGCTGGTTCCCTCTCCATTATGAGCTGGCCAGGGCAGCCCTGTCTCTGCTTGACCTTCCAGTGTGGGGGATGTTTGCAAGTTGATTTGCTCACTCACTGGCTTAGTTCTTGGCAGAGTCAGTTGCTCCTTGATCTCAGAGGCATCATCTATCACACTGGGCAGCACTAATGAGAGGGTGTGCAGGGAAAACACTGCTATTATCTCTAATCTGTGGGTGGAAACTGTAGAAACTCCTCTTCCCACTATCTGGGAAGGGTTGAGGCTTAAAGGAAAGGCTTGCTCATGAGTCTCCAAAGGCCAGAGAAGAAAACTCCATGGACTAGATTGTGCCTGCAAACTTCTGGGGGTCCCTTAGGAGACACTTGCTTCACTCCAAAAATGCAAAGATTGGGGAAATTAGCAGAGCACTGGCTATAGCAAAACAAGGAGCAGGATAACCCAGCAGGATTTTCTACCCAATTTTTATGGGATCAGACCAAGCAAAAAGCCAGACAATCATACTAAGAAATGGATTTTATTAACAAATATGTTCTCACTCACCAACGCACTCACTCATCATGCACACAAGGACTATTGAGAAGGGAAAGAGGTGAAAACTCATAGACGATATAGCAGAGAGGGTGTAGAGGTGGTGGTACTGGACCTGTCCAGAAATCTTCAGTCTGGGAAGCAGCAAGAAGGAGGCAGCTGAGGGGAGCACTCAACTAACAGAGTGCTGGTCTGCTAGTGTGGTGGGGAGTTCTCCGAAGAGACCCTCAAAAATGGGGACTACTTATAGGGCAGAATGTACCTTGAGGCCAGGCCCTCTCCTGGAAAGAACAATGGCCAAAATAAAAGGAAAAATGCCTCACAATAGTAACTTGATGGTTTGCATGATTCGTTCATGTAAATGGACCTCACCCTTGTAGGATTCTCCAAAGTCGGAGTTGCTCAACCTGGGGAAAACCCGGTAATCCCTTCAAGTTGGCTATTTGTGGCTGAGGACCCTTTGTTTGTGCGGACATGTCTAGCCTGAGGTCTCCTTGGGAAATGTGACTGGGGATTTTCCTGGCCTTGACCTAGGTTCAGTCGTTTGACCTATTTGTCTATGCCCCCACCTGGGCAACTTCTTTGGCACGGAGGGCATATTTGATGTCAATTTTATATCTCCCTGGGATGAGGTCTGCCAATGGGGTAACAGAGCCTCCCATCATTTGTTCTAAGTGATCAGTGGGACATGGAAGGTACATTATGAAGAAGACCTAAGGACCCAAGAGGTTCTGCCTAGTCATTTAGCAAGCATTGTCAGTAGTGTGTCTGCCATCCTGTTGATATTTAGCTGTATTTGTTTCTGATTCTGTCTCAAACTCTTGACTTGCCTTTCACTTGCAGTCAGACCTCTTTTCATTCCTGTAACGTATATAAAGTGTTAAATTTTTGTGTTTCAATAATGATAGCTTCATTTCTGTTTGTATGCTGCAGATGGTAACTGTTGTTTGCGGTGCAGGAACATCTCTCATATAAGCAATAACTCCCAAGACAGAGTATCCTTTCTACCTTTTTTTCTCTCCCTACAAAATCTTGCACCTGCCTCTCCATCCTCCCAAGGGAGTTCTCACAGCCCCTTTAATAACAGTCAGACACCTGTCTTCTATGCGTTCTTTCCTGAACATCAATATTTTCTCACTTTGTTCAGCCTCTTTGGTCTATCAACATTTCTTTCTGCTAATAAAGGAAGCTTCTAGGTTACAAAGTTTTCCTCTCACTAATCATGTCTATACTTATTCTGTGAGTTTGATCCAAATTTAGTTGTACTTAGAAAAGGCATCTTGAAATGAATGGGAATTAATTTAGTCATGTCTCATTTAAGTGGGTTTACTCTGACTAAATATGAATCCAGTTGATCTGGGATGCACATCTATTTCTTTTGTATGAACTATATTCTCAGGCTTACCCACATAAATGTAACAAAATAACAGATACTAGCCTCAATCCAGCATCCTCACATCATAGCCTCAATATCTATGGTACGCTGAGCTGTATACTCTCTCTTTGACTTACTGTAACACCCTTGAATCGTCATTCCTTGCTTTGCAGTAAGCAGACAGGATCAAAGAAGCATCTGGCTTTGTCCCCATAGACAGATGCACAATGATTACAGAAGCCTTGAGACCCCTGGAGAAACTCCACCCCCTGCAGTTCATAGAATCATAGAATCATAGAATCATAGAGTTGGAAGAGACTCCGGGGCCATCCAGTCCATCCCCTTGCCATGCAGGAACACACATCAAAGCATTCCCAATAGATGGCCATCCAGCCTTTGCTTATAAAATTCAAAAGAAGGAGACTCCACCACACTCTGAGGCAGCATATTCCACTGCTGGGCAGCTCTGACCGTCAAGAAGTTCTTCCTGAGGTTCAAGTGGAATCTGCTTTCCTGCAGCTTGAATCCATTGCTCCTTGTCCTAGTCTCTGGAGTAGCAGAGAATAAGCCTGCTCCCTCCTCAACATGCATCCCTTCAAATATTTAAACATAGCTATCATCTCCCCTCTTAACCTTCTCTTCTGCAGACTAAACATATCCAGATCCCTAAGCCGTTCCTCATAGGGCATGGCTTCCAGACCCTTCACCATTTTGGTCACCCTCCTCTGGACATGTTCCAGCTTGTTGATATCCTTCTTGAATTGAGGTGCCCAGAACTGGACACATTCCAAATGAGGCCTAACCAATGCAGAATAGTACCATTACCTCCCTCGATCTAGACACCATACTCCTATTGATGCAGCCGAGAATTGCATTGGCTTTCTTGGCTGCCGCATCACACTGCTGACTCATGTTCAGCTTGTGATAATAATAATAATAATAATAAAATTTATTTCTATCCCGCCTCTCCCAAATGGATCGAGGCGGCATTACAAAACATATAAATATTAAAATATCAAAATGTAGCCCACCCTCCCCACTCACCAACCCTACCATCCCCCCAACACACCAACTATTAAAACAGATTAAGATAAAATTAAAACTAAAAGTTAAAAACAAAACAATTAAAAACAATTAAAAACAAAGGGACAATTGATGAGAGGCAGTGGAACACTGGTCTGGGAAGGCCTGTCGGAAGAGAACAGTCTTGACTGCTTTTTTAAAGCAGTCAAGACTGGTAATGTGCCGGGTCTCCTCCGGCAGGCCATTCCATAACCTGGGAGCGACTGAAGAAAAGGTCCTCTGGGTAACCGCAGCCAACCTAGTTCTGATTGGCTGCAGTAGATTCCTCCCAGAGGACCTTAATGTGCGGGGCGGATTATATGGGAGAAGGCGATCCCGCAAGTAGGTTGGCCCCAAGCCATGAAGGGCTTTAAAGGTAAAAACCAACACCTTGTACTGTGCCCGGAAACTAATAGGCAGCCAGTGTAAAGACTTCAATATAGGTGTTATGTGGTCAGTTTTAGATCTTCCGGTGACCAACCTGGCTGCCATATTCTGAATTAATTGAAGTTTCCGGACTAAGCACATGGGTAGCCCTATGTAGAGCGCATTGCAGAAGTCAAGCCGTGAAGTTACCAGCGCATGTACCACTGTTTTTAGGTGTTCCAAGTCCAGGAAGGGGCGCAGCTGGCGTATCAGCCGAAGCTACCAGTTGACGTCACTATAGTCACTACAGTCAGCCCTCCACATTGGCTAGGGTTAGGACCTCTGCAAAATCACAACTATCAAAATGTGTGTTGAGGGGGAAATGGGCTGAGGCATGGTGAGGAGGATGGCTGCTCAGGGTCCAAACCAGTCAGACAAAGGAGAGGGAAAGGCAAAAGGTTTGTGTGGTGGTCCTATACTTCCTCTCTCTTGCCTATAGCATGGGGTTGGACTCAATGGCCCCTGGGGTCTCTTCCAACTCTATGATTCTATGATTCTATCTCTTTCTTTGGGTGTGTCTGGGATGGTGGTGTCAGGACAGGGTTTATGGTGCTGAGCAATTTTACTGTAAGGCATCTTTAGTTGGCCAGGCAGCTGCTGGTGGAAGAAGAAGAAGACCAGAGACGGGTTTTTAAAAAGTTGCCTGACCTGAGTGGAAGGTTCCCCTACAAAAGAAGCACTTGAGCTACAGAGGGCAAAGGTTGGAAAAACTCATAAATGATCGAATCCATGAAAGTCAAACCTGCAAAGGTCGGGGGATGACTGTATTATGTGTCAAGCTATGTGAATATATCCCATGCCTGCCCAACATATGGCCTTTGGGCCACTTGCAGCCTGCCAAAGGATTTCCTGCAGCCTGCATGATGGCAGACCAAGAGGGGGGCAGTGCGCTCCTAGCGGCATGTTTTTGGGGGCAGCATAAGGCCACCCTCTGCATGCCGGCCAGATCGCCAAAATGGGGGGGCAAAAAAACCCTCTGGAAGATTTAGTCATGAAGGAGCAGAAGGAAGAGGAGGAAGAAGAGAAGGAGAGGGTGATGGTGGAGGCAATGGAGGAGGTGGCGGGAAAGATCTCAGGTGCCAAGTATCTCCCCTCCAGGGGGGCTCTCCTGCAAGTTAGGGTCTGAGAGGAGCAGTACTCCCACTTTCCTCTGCCTCAAGCTCAGAGGCTGGAGCTCCCACTGCTGCCTGGTGCCCCCTTCCCACCTCCCCACACCCACACCCCTCTCCCAGCACTGTGCTAGGTTTAGCTGAGGGACATGAGCCCAGCCGTTACAGGAGGAAAGACAGCTTTGGCCTCCCCACCACAACCCAGTATTCAAAAATTGCCAAGCTTACTGGGCAGGTCTGTGTCAGTTTTACAAAGGGATCTGAGAAAACAGGCGCCATGAGGAGGAAGAGGGAGAGAGGCGGCAGTGCTGCTGCATCTCATCCAATTAACAATTTCAGAGCCCCCCCCCCACAGGGCAGTGCATTGGCAAGAAAGCCCCCCTTGCTTCACTCCAATCTTACCAAGAAGACCTAAGAGTCCACACTGCCCCCAATAAGACAGTGGGTAAACAGTGTGTGAGAGAGAAAGAGAGGCAGGGAGTGAGTCACTCCTTGGGGTTTAACCCCACTGAGTCCACATGAGCCCCGGTCTGGCATGGCATCACAGGGAGGGGGGATGGTTGGCCAACCGGCTGCTTTAGGTAGCACCTTCCTCTTGCCTATTGGGGTGCTAAGTGAGCAACCACATGGATCCCAGTGGCTCCGTGTATATGTGTGACTGTGAAAGAGAGAGTGTCAATTCTCTCCAGACCCCTCTCCCCCCACCGTTCTTGTGCCATTCAGCTTTGGCTCTCTCCCTTTTGTGGTGCAGCAGCCCCAGATATCTCCTTGAAGCCCCCTCCTCAAGTCCACCCCCAGGAAAGTAGGAAGGCTGCACATCTTCTCAACTCCCCTGGATCAGGAGGCTTGGAGGAAAGGGGTAATTTCTTGGAAACAACCCTCCCCTCATGACCTTCCAGAAAGCAGCCTAAAGGGGAGAGAGGGAAAGTGGGATCCCCCCACACTATCCCTCCCGTCCTGCAGACGCTGATGTCTCTGAATGACAGATTTGGGAACTTTGAGGCCAGAAGGAAGAGGAGAGGTTTTCTAGCAGAGGAATGCTGCGAGGAGAATGGGGAGAGAGAAAAGAAAGCAAAGTGAAGAGCAAAGGACCTCAAGCTACCAGTTGAAATCTGATCTCTTGGCCAAAATCGCCAGAGGAGGGAGTGTGCATTTGGAAACAGGCACCTTTGGAGACAGCTGAGAGCTCTTTCTTTCCTCCAATCTCCTCCCAATTATCACTTCTATAGACCGTGAAAGGGTGACTGGGGACCAAGACAGCGTGGACCTGTAAACCTAGGCTGAAATGGTAATGACCAGGCACATTTCAGACTGATGATGATCCAGAGGTGACCCTATCACGGAGTTTTCTTGAGAAGATTTGTTCAGAGGGGTTTGCATTTGCCTTCCTCTGAGTTTGACTTGCCTAAGGTGGAGTAAAGGTAAGAAGATAGGGGGTGCAACTTCCATGCTTGCACCAGGCGCTGTTTACATCAGATACACCACTGACCCAGCCCTAAGTGTGGCTTCTGAAGCCCCCCAAAAGCCACCAGGCCCATTTTTTTAAAAAAAGGAGGCAGTTTTTGAGCGTGGTTTTTTTTGCCTGAAAACCATCCCGAAGCTACCAAAAACACCTGAAAATATGGCAGATTGCTTCCCCTAATTCACCAGTGCCTTACAAATGTTGTTAACAAATAAATAAATAAACCTGAAAATCAGCCAAAATGGCTGCTGCAGTAACATCACCTCACTTCAGGAATGCCAAAACACTCCTATGCAACTCCCTAAGTGAGTATGGTTGAGAAAAATGGCCCCTGTGCCCAACATAGTTCCCTACTTCTGGTCTAGCAATTCACATGTTGGACTGGGATTCCAGAAGGCCAGAGTTCAAATCCCTGCTTAGCCATAGAAACCCACTGGGTGACCATGGGCAGGTCACACTCTCTCAGCCTCAGACACTGGAAAACTCCTTCTGAAGAAATCTTGCCAAGAAAACTCAGTTAGAGTCAGCTTGAACATACATAGCAGCACAATAACAAAATACTTCCATCTTTTGGGAGCAGGATCACTCTGAACCCACTATCCTTCCCAGTCAGAATCTAAATAATAAGTTGAGAGACATGCCAGGTACAGTTACTTTTGAGAAGAATTAAAATACTAACTAAATGAATATGCATTATTATACCACTGTTATAACTTTACTTGGAACGTAAGGCACTGAAAACCTATCTGTGGCCTGAAGAAGTTTAGCCTATTTAATTTCAGCCTTTAACTACTGCCAAGTTGTGCAGGTCTGATATAGCCAGATGTTTCTCTGATCTTACCTTCTCACCTTGAAGCACTAAGTGGCCATGCAGGACAGCTACAAGGGCTTTATGGTAAGTTAGTGAGGAGACCTTGGGGACTGCAGAGGCAGAAACAGAATACCAAGCCCTGCAGCACCCAACGAAGGACATTTGCACTTGTAAGCATGTACATGTATGTCCCTAACAGAATTCTGGCCTTTGTTTCTTTGTTTTAATGTCCACTCATCTTAGTGTGAATACTCTTCTCAGTTGCATAAATTAATTCAGCTCTTATATGTTATACGGGCTTAATTTTACCAGCTTATTACCCTAGTGATTAGGTGGCAAACCTAAATTTTATTTATATCCTTTCATATACTTCGACATGTCCTAATTTTTCTTACAGAGCTGGGCTTTATTCTTATTTATTGGTTGGCTGACTGGCTGGTTGGTTGGTTGGTTGGTTAGTTGGTTGATTGAATTTCTCCCAAAGGGGATCCAAGCTGGCTCTATTCTTGTCTCCATTGTGTATCTGTTCTTAAATACAAATAGGGACAGAAGAACCAGAAATATCTGTGGACTTAATCCCCTCTCCCACTGCCATTCCCTCTTCCTTGTGTGCCCTGTCTTATTTAGACTATAAGCCTGGGGGTAGGCTGCTTTGAGTGCCTTTGTGGATAAAGAGGGGGTATAATTACTCTAAATAAATAAATATTCTATCAACCATTCATTCATTCTTGCTCTTGAAGATGAGTCAGAATCTAAGTCAGAATAAAATGCAGCAGCAAGTTTGCTGACTGGTGTATCACATAGACAACACCCAGGGAGCTGCACTGCCTTCCAGTTGCTATTGGTCTGAGTTCAAGGTTCTAAACAGCTTAGAACAGTGGTTCTCAACCTTCCTAATGCCGTGACCCTTTAATACAGTTCCTCATGTTGTGGTGACCCCCAGCCATAAAATTATTTATTAATTATTTACAATGCCTCCCCCCCGGCAAAGACCGCCTCGCCGGCCAAGAACAGGAGGGTGGGCAGAGAGGGAAAGAGGAGCCGTGCGTCTCCCCCGGGAAAACTCAGAGAACCGCCCCCCCAGGCTCTGCTTCTGGTTCGCTCTAGTTTCCGCTGGGGGAGCAGTGTGGGAAAAGTTTGAGTGTCGACCCTGGCTGGGGGTGGGGAGGAATCCCAGTGCCTTTGTCTTTTGCACCAGGTGCAGCTTGCCCCCCCAGAAAAGCACCACCTTGCGGTCCCCCGGCCCCTCTTCGTGGTGAGTGGGGCAGGGGCTGTGGCAAGGAGGAGGCCTGCCCCCGTGCTGCCGCCACCCCCCACGCTGGCCTGTCAGATGGGAGGTTCGCCCGGTAGCAGAGAAGGGGAGCAATTTCAGTCCCTTCTGAACAGGGGGCAAGAGGATGTGAGCACGTGGCTCACACTTGCGCACCACCACTCCTGGGCCTTTCCCACACGTTACCTTATTGCGGAAGTGGGGGGTGCCGTTCACACAAGCAGGTTCTTGCGCAAGTGCCTCTCTTTGCTGCTCCTTCGTCCTGCAGCTGGCTTCCTGGTTGCGCGACCGCTCCGCCCCTTCCTCCCCCAGCGCAGCCTACAGCTCCCAGGCTGCAATGCGGAAGGAAGGGGTGGGGCAGTCGCACAACCAGGAAGCCAGCTGCGGGACGAAGGAGCAGTGAAGAGAGGGAACCCCCCACCTCCGTGATAAGGTAACGTGCAGAAAAGGCTGAGGAGTGATAGTGCACAAGCGCAAGCCACGCGCTCGCATCCTCCTGCCCCCTTTGGCGGGAGAGCATGCGGCCACACGTGCTCCTGCCAAAGGGGGCAGGAGGATGCGAGCACATGGCTTGCACTTGCGCACCACCACCGAGGAGGGAATGGAGCCTAAGACCATCAAAAATACATATTTTCTGATGGTTTTGGCAACCCCTGTGAAAGGGTCGTTCGACCCCCAAAGGGGTCGCGACCCACAGGTTGAGAACCGCTGGCTTAGAACCTTGATTTTTGATGGAACCACTCTCCTTATATATTCTTGCTCTGCTGTAGTCATCCACTGGGTGGCCTTGGGCAACTCAGTCTCAGCCTCAGACAGAGGCAAAGGCAAACCCTTTCTGAACAAATCTTGCCCCCTACAAAAAAAGAAAAAGAAAAGTCAGAAATGACTTGAAGGTTTACAACAGGAACAAGAACAATAACCACAACAATATCAAGTATGAGTCAACGGGCGTTAACACTGTACAGCAGTGCTACTCAGTGTGAGTGTCCCTGAACTGGTGCTGGCCCTGGAGTCTTTGGGCTGCAGGTTCCCAGCAAGAAAGAAACTATTGCAGCCAATGGGCACAAATACGATGCTAGTCCCTGACAGTGGAAAAAATGTAATTGCTAAGAGCCAGCATGATCTAGTAGTTTGAGTGTTGGATTAGGACACTGGGAGACCAGGGTTCAAGTCGCTGCTCGGCCATGCTTGGCCATGGAAACTCACTGGCTGGACACCAGCCCGAGTGTTGAGATCTGCAGGGGAGGCTCTTCTCTCAGTCCCACCACCCTCATAGGTGCATTTGGTGGGAACACGGGAGAAGGCCTTCTCAATGGCTGCTCTGGAATTCCCTGCCTACCTTCAGGAAACAGCTAAAAACATTCCTCTTCCAGCAGGTATTTTATATGTAATTTCTATCAGTCCTGGTCATTTTAATTGTCATTTAATTCATATTTTAATGCTGTTTTTATATGTATTTTAATATGTTTTAATTATTATTGCGGTTTAATTTTTGTTTTAACTTTTGTATAGCACAGTTTTAATTATGTTTCTTTTAATGGCTATAAGCCACTCTGAGTCCTATCATGGAGAAAAGTGGGATAAAAATAAAGATGATAATGGTGATGATAATGATGAGGCAAGTCTCAGCCTCAGAGGAAGGCAAAGAAACCCCTGTGATAGGTTCACCTTAGGGTCACCATAAGTCGGAAATGACAATGAAGGCATACAACAACAACAACTCCAACATCAGATAGCTTGAGAAGCACTGCTGTAAAGTGTTTGACAAAAGAATGGGCTAAAACTGTGCAGACTTGCATAAGAAAGCATATATTTAAGACATTAGTGAAGATAAACTACATTAATCCAACTGGCAAGGCTCTATGAGAAATCATTTATTTTGTTTTAAATACTGGTATTTTTTAAAAAAACAGGTGAGATACAATATTATCACTGGTTCCTCCCACCCATCCAGGAGTCAATGTTCTGAGGGAAGAATAGTTTTCATTCATAGGACTATCTTAGAAATGCTCTAAACCCACAGACCAACAGCAATGACTGCTTCAAATTCCTTTCAAATCCATCTTAGACCATGAAAAAATGTGACTATTTGCTATGGATTTCTGGAATTCTTAGGATTCTTCATAGTAATTCATAGATGAGTCATAGAAACTTTATAACACTGTGTGCTACCTCTTGTCCTAACCTTTAAGTTTTCCCTACCTTTTAACATTGTTTAGTTTGATGAGCAATTTTTTTAAAAAAAAAAATCCTTCCAGACCTCTTTATTGTGAACAATTGATTATGTTCTCTGAGTCCTTGGCTGTAGCTAGTCTAAAAGACAGATGTCAATTTCTACCTACTTTGAGTGTCCCCCGCCCCGCCCACCATTTACCCTTGGAAAAAATAGCAAGTACATAATTTGGGTCTCAGCCATTCTAAAGAGAACTTAACCCTCAAGGGATTGCAACATTAAACATGTCCTTCAAATCTCTGTGATGACTAAACACTTCATTTGGAATGACATAACAAAAACACAGACAACATGATGGGGAGTATGGGGGGAAATAGCTCAGGCAAACATCAAATGTGCCACATGCACAAAGCATTTTCAGAAGGATTTCCTGTATACTTAAAAGCCGTGATGAATTGGCATGCCTTGTATCTGGAACTTCTGACCTGAATAGAACGCTTAACAAAAGCAAAAGTTTGAGCTCATTAAGTAAAAGGCCAGGTGTTTACAAAGACAAAATTCTCAGAACAAGCTCATAAAATCTGGCTGCGGGCCGGGAAAAGAAAGAAGTCTGAACATGAGCAACAGCAACAACAACCAAAAATGTAAACGGAGCAAAACACACGGAAATTTAATTATTCCAAAGGCAGCTTGGTCCCATAGGCTGGTTTTAGCTGCAGTGGCATAAACAATGATTTTTTATTTTTACAGCTCAATTTCAATCAGCTTCCAGCTGGTTCTCCACACACACGCACACACTCCCACAGAAATACAATTTTTTAAAAAAATTTGGAAGCTTCACATTGTATCCTTGCTTAAACCTCAGAGTAGAAGCTTGGCAGTCAAAGCCATCGTCCATCACAGTAAAAAAACAAAAACTTTTAAATCACTCTGCTACAAACTGTTTAATTCATACTGTTATCACTGCTTCTGCATACCTTCCAACCTTTCAGAAATTAAAAAACAAAAGTATATATGTGGCCAAGCAACATCAGAGTGTGGTCAAGATGCCAAAAGTTATTTAACAAGGAAAAACACACAAGCTAGAGGCGGCTGCATCTATTTGCTTTTGCCTGAACCTCCTGCAAATGGCAAGATTCTGCCTCCTCCCCTCCTCTTTTCTTTTTCCTGCTGAGTTAATCGAATGCAAACTGCTTTTGCACTTTGAAGTCAGCCTGCAGCTGAAACAAAGGCCATTTCCGCACGAGGCTGTTATAGCGCTATGATTCCACTTTCAACATCCTATGGAATCCTGGGCCCCTCTCGAAACTGCAAACCCCAGGATTCCATAGGATGTTGAAAGTGGAATCATAGCGCTATAACAGCCTCGTGAGGAAATGGCTAAACTGAAGACAAGAGTGCTGCTAGAGGGGAGAAAAACTGGGACATTTTAAAAGTACCTGAAAAAGTGGGATGATAGAGGATTAATTGGGAAAGCCTCACTTAACTGCACATTTGAAGATATGCTGCTGCTGCTGCTGCTCTTGCTTTGAAATTTGTTTTAATTTGTTATGTGCCTTTAAGTCATTTCCAACTTATGGTGACCCTTAGGCAACACTGAGGTGACTCTAAGGCGAACCTGTCATGGGGGTTTCCTGGGGCTGAGAATAATGCCCATGGTTACCATGGGCTTCCATGTCCCAACAGGGAATTGAATCCTGGTCTCCAGGGTCATAGCCCTGTGCTCAAATCACTACACCACGCTGGCTGTCTGCTTTAACTTACACATACATTAATCCAATAAAGGCTCAGGCATGTCTCTGGAAAGGCATGATGCTTTGAAAAGGGAAAACCATGCAGCCAGAGTTGACCTCTTTTGCTCTCTGAAGTAGAGGGTAAGATAATGTTCCTCCCATTACAGAAGCTGACCAGATTGATGCCTGTGTCTTAATCTGGCATGGCCAATTGAACAACTTCCTCCAGCCAGCCCCTCTCAGCTTTCTGACATGGCAGAATGGTCTTTCTTCCCCAAATGTGCCAGACACTGGTACTATATTTGTCACCATTAGGTACAACTGTTTCTTCCTTTCTTGGAAACTTTGCTGAGAACTGACAGCTGATGGCTGATGGCCCCACTGAGGTCCATCCTATCTAAAGATAGCAGTCTAGTTTAGGGGCACTGCAGGTGGGAACATTGCTCAATTCTCCCGGGGCTTCCTACAACTCCCCAACCTCAGTATCTGTTGCCTGAGGCAGTATGTGCTCACTATCCATCAGGCTTTCTCAGCAGGTCAGTCATCCATTCCTGGAACTCTCCCTGACAATTCAAGTGGGCCTGAAAGACCTGCATATTTTAGTCATCAATCCCTTTATTTATATCATGTGTTTCCCCAGAACTTGCACTCAAGATGGCTTCTAGACATTATCTGTATTCTTTTTACTGTCTGGACTCAAAGATAGAGGTGCATCTAGGGTGGGGCAACTGGGGCATGTGCTCTGGGCACCAATGCCCAGGAGTGCCCTCCTTCCCGTGACCCCCCGTGCCTTCTGCACCCGTTGTTGCCCCCGTGTCCCCTGCCACTCCCTGTGCCCGCCACCTCCCCCTTGCACTTCCTCCACACTCACTGCCGCCCCCTCACACTCCCTCATGCCTCTCCTGTGCTCCCTGGCGGCAGCAGCACAGCCTAGGGGTGCAACTTCCATGCTTGCCCCAGGCACTGCTGAGCCTAGATACACCACTGCTCAAAGAAGGTTGCTGTTATTAGACATTCTGTGGTTGTCCACATAGCTCTGAAAAGGTTTTCATAGTCTTGTTGGGGATTTTTTTTTTCCTACCCATAATCTCTCATGGTGGAATACATTGTTTTTCTTTTAAGAAAAAAATGAGATTTTCAGGATTCCAATAAATTCCCTACTGATCTTGATAAATATTTCTCTCTCCAATGACACGAGAGAGAAAGAGAGAGAAATCCATTTGTCCTAAAGATGAGCTATAGTCAGGTGATTCTGCATCTTAGCCTGTTATTTCAGAGAAAAGGTATTATGATATAAGAATTGCTCTGCTGGTATATATGAGAGATTGACTTATTTGTTTGTTAAGTGTGCCTTCAACCTAGACATATTTACTTGCAAGGAGCTCCATGACAGCAAACTCATTTTCACTTTGGTGTACAGACCATGCTAAGCATGCAGGCCACTCTTCTGGGCAGCTTACCTTAACCACTGCTTTGCAGGGAGCAGCATTTTGAACCACAGCTAGTGGTGCAATATATCATGCATATGATATAGTGGCTGGAGTGGCTGACTGGGCCTTGGGAGGTCCATGTTCATGTTTTCACTGAGCCATGAAACTTTCTAGGTGTCACTGTGTCATTCCTAGAATCATACAGTTGGAAGAGACCATAAGGGTCATTGAGTCCAACCCCTGCCATGCAGAAATACACCATCAAAGCATTCCCAACAGAGGCCATCCAATCTCTGTTTAAAAACCTCCAAAGAAGGAGACTCCACTACACTCTGAGGCAGCATATTCCACTGTCAAACTGCTCTTATCATAAGGAAGTTCTTCCTAATGTTTAGATGGAATCTCTTTTCCTGAAGTTTGAAGCCACTGCTCTGTGTCTTAGTCTCTGGAGCAGCAGAAAACTGGTTTGCACCATCCTCCATATGATATTCCTTCAAATATTTAAACACAGCTATCACGTCACCTCTTAACCTTCTCTTCTCCAGGATAAACATACCCAGCTCCCTACACCTCTCCTCATAGGGCATGGTTTCTAGGTCTTCTGCCATTTTGGTCACTCTCCTTCCTGAACTGGGGTACCTAGAACTGGACACAATATTCCAAGTGGTCTCTGACTAAAGAGTGGTATTATCACTTCCCTTGACCTAAGCATTCACACTTTCTCAGCCTGGCCTATCTATCTCACAGGACTGATGTGAAGATAAAGTTGGGGGATGTGAGCCATGTACAATACTCCTTGAAAGAAAGGCAGTATAAAAACATTGCAAACAAACAATAGTAAATGGACACTTGCTTCCAGAACACCTCACTTCAAACAACGGCCCTTTCTGCAGGAGGCCTGCATTGTGGCACGGGGACAGGAGAGGAGTGGGACCACCATGACGCTTCTGCATGACATCATCATGGTCCGTCCTTCTCCTATCGCCAGCCAGGGAGATCCTGGAGTAAATCATTGATGGGATTTCCCCATCAATGACTCCCAATCACATGGTCATTCTACACTTACCTGGCCTGTGGAAACACCGGAAGCACAATAGAGGTGCTTCCTGACCCAGTGCAGCCTGGGAAAGAGCCCAGCTGCACTGTGGAAGGAAGTGGCATGTCCATTACTCTTCCTTTGGCAGGGAGCCATCTGGGGTGGAGGAGAGTGTTCACATCCACACTACATCCTGGCAAAGCTGCTGCCAGGACAATGCTGGGACAATACCAGAGACAGGTAAGCTATGGAAAGGACCTCAGTGTCTCACACAAGAAAATATTCCTGTGTAATGGAATGTATTATGCCGAGGCGAAGGATAATCTAGAAGTCTTTGTTGACAGCTATATTTTTTGTTTTTCATTTTTTTTCCCCATGCAGAAGAACATGTAGTTTTATGGCTAGCCGTTTGAGCTCCACCACACAGCGAACACAGCATCGTTCATATCTGCTCTTTCAATGATTGCAGGTTGACCTGTAGTGTGTTGTTGTAGCCAAGAACAGATATAAGATGAAATGGCATTGTTAAAAGCAGTAGCTTTAGGAAAGTCTGACAAGCCAGTAAAAATGGGCATGGAAGGTGTAAGAAAGAAAGAAGGGATATATTGTATAAAGAGAGCCAACCCCCTTCATTCTCCCAAAATTCTAACTGTTCAATAGGAGTGCTTGCAATGAGACAAATGACTGAGTGAGACAAATGGAAGCTGAAGAATGAGAGTGGAAGACAGGAGACATAAACCAGAAAGGTAACCAGTGGAACAGATAGCAAAGAATGGGAACTTTTGTGCAAGTAACCAAAAAGGCTAAGTAGGACTGCACAAAGCCAGACTCAAACTACTAGTTATGTATTTTTACCTCTTATATATTGGACAACCCCCTTGATTTCCTAACTACCAGCTGATCAAGCCTCTGCTAGGTCAATACTGAGGACTGATAACTGTGTTTTAGAAAATATAGTAATGCTGGGGAAAGTGGAAGGTAGCAGAGAAAGAGGAAGAATGTATTGCAGATGGATTGAACCATGAAAGGAAGGTTGCCCTTGAGCTGGCAAGACCTGAGCAGTATTGTCAAAAAACAAGATCTTTCAGAAGTCTCTTATTCTTAGGGTCACCGTAAGTCAAATTCAGCTGGATGTTACACAACAAGAACACATTGTGTTTGTCCTTGTGGGAAAAATTTAAGTAGGCACAACTTAGTACAAACATCCCTGAAGCTGTTGCGATAAGCTCAGCCTAGAGAAAAGGATATGGATGGATTGATACGAATAAACACATAAATAAATAAAATTTTAAAAAGGCATTGAAACATGTTATGGTTGTAGCACAATTTTGGATGCTGTTTAATTTTTTTAAAAATCAGGAAAATAAAGGACAAAAGATCAGCTTACAAACTTCCAACAAAATTAACTTCCAATATCTTGCCCCTAGATCAACCATATCATACTGCTGCAAAGAAAGAAAATTTATGTCTGAAAAACACAGAATACTCCTGAACAGGCCTGCCTAATGCAGGTGCAGGGAACCTCCTACTAACAGTTAGTAACATTAACATAGTGAAAGCAGTAGAAAATGTTTTATCAAACAATGCTACTTTAAGGTTTGGGTTATGTCAGAGGTGAATGGAAAAGGGTAGACTGAGATCTACTGGTAGATCTGCAGTTATTTAGTAAGTATTTCTGACTCATAACAATAGAAAGAGTAAACAAAAAGGCTCCCCTCCTGCAACCACATTAGGCTTATTCGCTGCCTGATCTGCATTAAGTCAGCCTTAAACCACCATAAATCATACAATGGAGTTGCTTGCATGCATCAGATATACAGAGCTATTTCTGAAGATTAAAATACATACACAAATATAAAAGTGTAAAGTGAAGCAATTTACTTTCTATCTGTTTACTTTATGTACACAACACCCAACTCAAATCAGGCCCACTACATGTGGGAAGAGCTTCCTCAGTAATCTGCCTGATCTGTCTCTTCCCACTAAATTCCCAACCTACAACACATCTACTCTGCGAGGACTAACAACAACAACAACAACAACAACAGTTGGTGACAACAGAGCACTCCCCCTTCCCCCCCACATGTGGCATTGGAGTTGAGGTTAATTAATGGTTAATTAATAAATAGCAGAGGGAGAGTTTATCTTTCTTTCCTGCATTTGGTTGCCCCAGTTGAAATCAGAGGCCTGTATACTCAACTTTAGACTAAGAAAGTGAAATTTAGTTGTCACTTAGCATTTAATGCACATATAGTTAACCCTTAGCTGCATATGCACTTTACCATGCTCTACGGACATGGGTGCAACACATAACTGACTCTGTTCTCCAAGTCACTATTTTACATTGGAATTAACCACTACCCCTTCTATCCCTATCTTGTTTCCAGCTAGTGGATCATGGGGTACCAGTAAAAAAAAAAAACAGAACTGTGGAACCCTGAAATCTATTCATGTCTGGGGCCATTTCCCCACTAGACTGTTATAGCGCTATTCCACTTTCAACATCCTATGGAAACTTGGGGTTTGCAGTTTTGGGAGGGGCCAGTTGGTTAGCGTTATAACAGTCTATTGTGGAAATGGCCTAAATCATATAGACCATAGAGCTTATCTCAGCTTGCTCACTTTCTTTTCTTAGCTGAATATACAATGAAAAAGAAGGGTTGGCATTCTGTATTGCAGTTACAGATTTGTAATCCATAATTATGGATCTGTAGCTGCTCTGTATTCATAACACTATGTGCTCATGATTGTAACACTCTTGCCATGAACATAAATTCCTTCCCAGACCTATTTTACTAGACAGGTGACATACCAAGAGAAAGAGGTCTGTTCAGCTGCTGAATGAGACACAGCAAGATGCTGTGGCAAGATGTTGTGACAAGTTTCATCCTTCTGATTGTTGCAGCCTCACTTGCTGGAAGGCGTTATCCTTTCCAGCAAGTGGGTGACTTGGGGGTCTACCTATGATGACAGTACTTCTGTGTGATGGTGGAAAATTAATTAGCTCAAAATTAGGAGGCCTGTGAGAGGCAGGTAGCTTAATGAGATATTTCCACCAATGTTTATGAGATCTTGCAGGAAAGAACCAGCCAGAGATTCCAAAATAAGCCAATATGTGTTTTATTGAAAGATTCACACATGTACACAAAAGATCCAAACACTCACACACTCGCACAAGAGCTAACTGAAGAATAAAGGGAGGAAATAGGCTGTTGTGGGTCAGATCCTCTGAAGATGCCAGCCACAGATGCAGGTGAAATGTCAGGAGAAAATACCAATACAACACACCCTCAAAGTCCAGAATACCCACAACAATCTATGGATTCTGGCTGTGAAAGCCTTCGATTTTACAACGACAGAAAAGTTGTGGATAGAGGAGTTTTTTGGGAATGGGCAATAATTGCCAATCCAGAGAGCAGTGAAGAAAGCAGCAGTGTGTCTTAGACAAGCGCCTAAGGACAATATACATTTGGAAATTGGAGTGACAGCAAGTGAAGTACTCCACCAAACCACTCAAAACAGAAGGTTCTTCCCTGAGGTAGATGGCTCTCCTAGTCGAGTGGACAATGCGAATTGTAACATGGGCAATGGTGTCCAGATAGTTAACGGTCATAATATTTGGGTGACAAAGAAATAATGGCTGTCTCAATAGATCTGTATTATGGAGAGATTTGGGGGACAAAGCAGGGAAATGTCTGGGTGTGAGGGAACAAAACAATCATTGCTTTGGTGAGAACTTCCCTTGACCACTGTATGCTCAGAGATGTTCCAGCTTCAGTTGAAGCCTATTATCTTGGGAGCTGCCTGACAATCTGCCTGACAATGACTCCAGCTACACCTAGACAGCGATTGGCTGACCTGCCTTGCAATCACGCATGTTCAGGCAGTAATTTTCCTCTGCCCAGATTTCCAGTCACTTAGGTTCCATTTTATATCAATGCCAATTAATGTATTTTGCCAATTAAATAATATTTCACCAATTAAACCATATCAAACCTGGAGAGTGAGTGGGCCTGTAACAGAGGGGGTGGAAACATCCTCCTCCTGTAGCAACTGAATAGACAGACTTCCATCTCTCAACATGGCTTCTGCCTACTAAAGTAGGTTCTTTGGGGGTAGGGCTAGGTAGGTGTTGTAGAAGAGCCAACATGATGCAGTGGTGTGAAAGGTGGACTATAACACTAGAGACCAGGGTTTGAATCCCCACTCAGCCATGGAAATCCCCTGGGTGACCTAGGGCAAATCATATTCTCTCAGTCTCAGAAGAAGCCAAGGACAAACCCACTCCAAACAAATCTCGCCAAGAAAGATTCACCTTAAAGTCACCATAAGTCAGAAATGTCTTGAAGACACACAACAGCAGGTCATGTAGAGTATGGGCCAAGATTTTCATTTTTGCATATTATGTCATTTCTTCCCATCTGTGGATGTCCAGTATTTTCAAGTGATGGGTTGTCCCTACGTTCCCTGGATAGTCTCCCAAAATGGCTTGTCATAAAGGTTTATATTTATTCAGTCCTTGTGGAATTTTGATAAACATCTGGTGAAGATCAAGAACACTCTCTGTTGGCTAAAGCACCTGCAAAGCTGAAGACATTCACCACTTTGCATCTATCTTGATTCCCCTCTCCTTTTTTCCCTAAAGCATTTCTATTTACCATCAAGTGGCTAAACTCTTTTTTATATCATTCCCAAATACTGTACCTTAATGGCATAATAATCCTTTCTTTCTCTTTATCACGAAGTGCTTTCAAAGTTCCTTTCATTTTTTGCCAAACTGTCTGTTTTTGATTCAGCAAAATGTATGGGTGTTTGAATGTAAGCTTGCAGTTCTGGGGGACTTTTTTTTTTAGCAGCAGAGATATCCTTTCATTATAAGAATGAGTGTCTCATGAGTGGGAAAAGCCAAAGTAAAATGGATAATAAAATAAAAGCAGAATAAGTACAACAAATACTGATAACAAAGAAGCATTTATTAAAATTAGTATAAAGTGTGATAGTTCTAAAATTCTCATGACAAATCAGGGTTATTTCTATTGACACAGGAGGAGCATCATCTACAAATTTAGTCATCCTCAATGAAGCAAGTTTCTTTCTCTATAGCCAGTAGATCAAGATGTTCACCCAAGTGGGACATTTCTTTTGGTCAGCCTCCCACTCCCTGGCCAAAGTCACTACTTGTTGTATAGGATTAACTTGTATCATGACTAGTGCTGAAACAAGACCACAGTATCTTCACCAGCAATACTAAGAAAATGCCTTTTTGCCTGGAAGACATCACTAATGAATGTTTCTAATGAGGGATGGAAAATGGAAGAAAGCCATTTTTAAATTGAATACATGCAGTCTAGTGAAGGTAGACTTTATAGTTCAATTACAGGCGAGAGAGATGCAAAACCAGATTCATGCCTGATGTGTTTTCCATACTGACTTTCTCAGCTGGCTGACCTGAATTATCTTCCTGGGATCCAGAGGATTTCATTTTTACATTGTCACAGACTATGCAGCTTTCTTCATCAGTTGTCCCAGTAAATATATTTCCAATAGGAATATAAAAAGAGTTCCCTTTGATCAGATGCAAAGTCTATGTGGTACAGCAGGCAAGACTTGGCTACATGCTACATATTTAAACAGAATTTAGGAATAATTGTTTGAAGAAAAAAACATCTACTCCTAGTTGCTTAAAATTTTCATCATCAAATTTGAAATTTGCTATTTGAATAATGAAAACAGCAACATTAAATTACCATTTCCCATTACTTTAATTTGTGACTGTTTATTTAATTTCAATGCCACATACATACTTAACAATTTTACAAATTATATGACAAATTAAGCAAGAAATTAATTTTCATTGAATTTCCTTTACATTTCAATGTTAGCAAATAAACTTTTTTAACAATTCAGGGCTAATACACACAGTTTCCAAGCTTTGTGCAGCAGGTAGTTGAAGCCAAAAGGGTTTTCTCCTGTAAAGGAGAAATTCACAATGTTCTTTTTACAGTAAAATCCAGTTCATGTTTCAACTGGAGGAAGTCTCCCTGTGTTAACTGAGATTATCTTCAGAGAAACGAGCCCAGGATTTCAGCCCTATCTACACAATGAAGTAAAAGAAAAGAAGAACTATTCATTGCCTCTCAGAGCTCTGGGGAGCAGTGAAACCTGCAAAACTCCATAGTCTTAATTGCTGTTCCCAACTAGAGTAGTCCCATTCAGTCATGAAGATTTGTATAAGTTTTTATTTATTATTAGCAGTCAATTCAGTGGGTCTACTCTGGATTGGATTAAGGCCATGTGTTTTCCTATGTTCAACTGACATTCAGATATGGAGCACTGAGAGATTTCCATGATTTTGATGAATTAATTCTATTTAGAATACTTTCAAGCTTAATGTTGGTAAGAGACTCCATATGCTAAAAAGTTAAATACAGTAGACATATCCAGCTATCATGTCTTTTCCTTTCCTTTCCTTTCCTTTCCTTTCGTAAGGATGCATTTGCAAAACTGAGTCAATTTCTTTGTGTGTTATTTATTTATTTATTTATTTCCAAGTTGCTGCACAACAGAAGGCTTTTATCTGTCATTGATTCATAGCACTTGTTGTTAATCAAGATAAATTTGCCTCTGATTTAAAGAGTGTAACTTCCAACCACTAGTGCATGTGTCAGTTCAGACAGGAGAGGATGGACATTCCTGGTTCTTTGCTAAGAGGATACAACCAATCAATCACTTAAGTTTATTCAGGGGAGGTATAATTTTCTTCCAAGATTATTTTGATTAAAGCTCTGTTCTGTCAACTGTCATTCTGGTGGAGCTGAGAAAACAGAACCTCCCAGATGAAATCATACAGAAAAAAATATCTATTCATAGGGCATGCCTTTTGAAAGCAGAGAGAAAACAAAACATTCACTTTTATGTTTTAGATGGGAAACACTCTCAGATGGGAGAATGACTTAGGAGAGCGATAGACCAAACCAAAGCTACATTGCTACTTCTTATACCAAATTCCTTTAAAACTGAGAAATAAATCAGCTGCCCTGCTGCCATGTGGGTGTTATTTAAGCACTTATCTCTGCTGTTGAAAGTTCTTTATGAAGTAAAGACAAGGTAGTTTTATGACAACTAATTCAAAAATAGTGGTGTAAAAACGCTACAAAAGTAGAGAAACTTGTAAGGTTCTCTCAATCCCTACCCTTGGCAATGGGCTCTTAACAATACAAGCATTTACATATCTACTCAGAAGTATATTCCACTGAAATCAATGAGATTTACTTCCTGGTAAATGAGTACAAGATTCTAGCATCAACCAAAACACCACTGTTCTGTATTTATTTCGTTACATCTGAGTTTTGTGCTTACACAGTTAACTTCAGTGGTCCTGTAGCCCACAGTACCTTTTCTCCTCTCATACCTGTTCTCCTGTCTTTGTCTAGTTGGAATACTTTGAAAATGAGATCATACTATGTACATGAGTTCAAGAATGCAGTATTTTTTGCCGAATGAGGTCAAATATCCATCTAATCCAATAGCATTTAGTAGGTGCAGGTTTCCCTGTTGTGTGACAGAGAAGATGTGCCAATGGACCAGTGGTCTCATAAAAGGCTAGATATAAAAAGAGTCTGTTGAATAAAACTATTCCCTTCAAATTCTGCAACTACAATCGTGGCTTTTAAAATGTTCAAATAATTCCAGAACAGCAATGAATCATTAGACGATGAATACGCTCAGCATGGCTAGTATGATCTTTTAGTTAAAATGCATAAAATGTAAAAGTTCTTGTACTTGCAGAACACTTTAAAGTATGCCAGTTTACCCCTTCCTTCATTTTATCTTCCCACATTGTGAATTATAGTATTCATGGATATGGAGCCATTAAAACACTAATACGCTAAGAAGTAGTAACATTATTATCCAAGTTAAAAGCCTTGTCTAAAAGTTGCCTCTTTTTTTTCCCTTTTAGCAAAATTTGGGGTAGTTTCAATCATCTTGCCTGCGAAACAGATGTAAACATTTTCTTAACTTGCCTGGAGAGTTGACATTTCAAGGCTAGCAAATTTTCTCTGACAACCAGGCATTCTGTTTATCTTTACTTCTACTTTACTATCACTCCATGAATGTGTGTGGACATGTGCTTGTAAAGTGCTTCAGACAAACGCTCAGGACCTGTAATTCTACTTCTACACACTTTTTTTCTCCATTTAGAAACAAATATCAGCCTTCAATTTATCAACGTAAATCTTGCAAGGTACTCAACCTAGCATTTCAGTATTGTGCAGATTCCCCTTACTTTGAGAACCCCAAATAAAATTGATCCTCTGTCCCAAAAATCCAAGGTTTCCGTTCCAGCAGGTAGGCAACGTTGTCTCCTGAGGTTGTACATCTTCTCTGTCCATGCTGAGAACTGGAGGTGTGGAAGAGGGGCAAAAGGGGGATAGTGATGGAGTGTCTGTGAGATGCTCCTTTTCATCTTGCTCAAAACAGTGTCTAAATCTGGAAAGCTTATCCTGACACAAAGTGACATGTTACAGGCAGCCTCTGGCTCTTGGCTGTTCTGTGATCTGACCCTGCCAAGCACAAATTTATCTGTTCTCTCTATCAGCCACACTGAGGTTTCCATAGGTGAGGAGAAGGTTTCCAAGCAGTGAGACAGCTCCATGACAAGGGGAAAAAATGCAAAATGTTACCTGTTAGGTAGTGAAAGGATTTGTTAATGTCACTACTCATATAATCCCATTTCCAAAACCCATTTTTCAATGCCTTCTGCTGGTAAAGTTCTAGTAAAAAAGTTTAGCTTGCAAGTAAGAAAGATAATGGGTTCCTTTTAAAAACAACTACTTGCTACTGGGTATTCTTCTTCCAGTTTAGAATTAGTACTGTATCCATATTACACAATTAAAGCATCTTGACTGCCATGGTTCCTTCATATGAAATTCTGGAATTTGTAGTTCCTGATGTATTTAGAATTTTCTGCTAGAGAGCTCTAAAGTTTAGCAGAATACACTCACTGATATCCGATTGATGCAGGTACACCCCTAGAGCCTATTTTCCATGGCAAAACTTAACAGACCTCACTGTAGGGAAATGGAGGCCCAGTGTGAGAGCCAGAGTGGTTTGGTGCTCTGTTTGACTTGTACTTTAGGAGACCATGATGAGTCATAGAAACACACTGGATGACCCTGAGTAAGTCACATTCTTACTCAGCGCGTCCCTACAGTTTCAAACGGGGCGCTGCAACGGGTTAGCACACTCGCGTTTTTTAAAAACCACATGAAATGTGGTTTTTAAAAAACACGCCGCGCCACCCCTTGCGGCCGCACGAGGGTGGTTTGAAAATCCACTTTTCAAACCGCCCTAGCACACCCCACGGTGTGGACGACCTCCAGGTGAGGTCGCCCTAAGCCGTTTTTTTTACCCCGTGTGGAAAGGGCCCTCCTCTGAATAACTCTTGCCAGGAAAACCATATGATCGGGTCAAGTCAGAGTTGACTTAAAGCACTTAACAGCAACAAGTGTTGATGAACATGTTTCCATGGACTTTGTTACTAAGTCAGGGTGAGGCCAGTCAAGTGACCCCATCACCTCACCATAGTTAAGTGCAGAGGCACTAAGAGAAGTCACACTATTTGGGCACCTGAATAAAAAAAAAGTGTCTTCTCCAACTCCACATACCTTATAGTAAAAATACAGTAACTGTACATTAAATAAATGATAAATGCCTTTTCATGACACCATAAATCCACCCATTTTGCTTAAGGATAGGGAGTGCTTTGTTTCAGCTGAGGAGGGACTGACCTTTGAATAACCAAATAGTACTGTTAGTTGAACAAACACAGTCTCCCCACAACAAGGGTACCAGTCTTGTGGGAAACGATGCCTAGCTGCTCTGACACAAATGGTAAATATAAGCTGGTGCAGCTCCTTGGCCATTGCTGCCCTACACTGTTACAGTGCTATTATTCCACTTTCAACATCCTATGGGTTCCTGGGGTTTGGAGTTTCGGGAGGGGCATTTAGAATTCTCAGCCAGGGAGCTCTTTGGCCTCAGTAAACTACAAACCCCAGAATTCCACAGGAGGTTGAAAGTGGAATAGCACTAGAACAGTGTACTGTGGAAATGGCCCTTGTCTCTACCATAATCTTCTCAGCCTCAGCCCATAAAGGGTGTGTGAGCCTTACTAAAACACTGCTTGTGATGCAATTCAAAAACAGACTCAGGTGGTCATGTTCTGCAGGTTCAAGAGTTATTTTTGTTTAGTCCTCAGATCTTTCAGAGACATCTTAATATGAAATTCAGGGTAACCAGAAAAACATTTTCAACACTTCAAATGTTTAAAGACCATATCCCACTAACAGCGGGGGGGGGGGGGCAGGGACCAAATTTTAGAGGACCGTCATACTACCTAGAATCTTTAATATCCTATTTTTTGAAGAAAATCTCTTTTTTTTCTTATTATGCGTAAGTGATCGTGGAAAGAATCCTTCAGATTTTCCACTTAATGTACATAACTGCTCAGATTTTTTGTACATTTTAATGCCTACACAATGTATTATCCTGAGCTTTCAAACTTACTTTCAAAAATAATTAGTCACGGTTCCATGACCTAAAATCTGGTTCATTATAATTGAAGGTTGTTTCTTTTCTTAAAGCAACCCTTTATTTCCCAAAACCAAGCAAAATGAGTTACCTTTTCATTACCTTATATAAAATATCTGACATGCCATTGGTATGTGGTACAAAACTCTCTTCCTATCCAACTCATTATTGCATCAACATATGCAACAAAGCACAAGGCAGCAGTATGACCCAGCACTTGTGCTATGAGGTATTCCTCCCCTACCATTTAGTGATGTCATACACCTGTAGTTATAAAAGTAAAACTTTGTGATTGTCCACATTATGCATGTTATGTTATGGTAAAATCTTAATGTAATTTATTTTAGTTATTGGGGATAGGAATTAATTACAAGTAAAGTTACTTCCAAGCTCTTAACTCTAATCTTCTCTAATACTCTGCAAAGTGTCCTGAGATATTCTTTTACCCCTAATTATGTAGCACAGAGGATCACAGTTTCCCTCCCTGGATCATTAACAAATGGAGATGCCTAGTTTGGGATGGCACCAATCCTTTAAGCCTTCATAAATATTCAGCTGGAAAGGAACAGCCCTTAGCTGGACAGCGTGCTCAATGACTTGTAGGTATATCTAAAATTATTTTCAAATCCCAATCCATTTTGAAAGATGCACGAACAGCTTTAGACACATGGGGAAAATCTGCTTTTTGAAAGATAACTGCTACACAGAAAAAGTATCTATAAAGCTGTTCCCTTCTCTTATTCACTCTATAGATTTTGAAATAATTCTCCATTAAGCCAAAGGCAAGCTTTTCAGCTTAAAAGTAGAAGACATCCTAACCTTAAGTGTCAGAAAAAGTATGCCATTGCAGTGAAATTTACTTCCAGATTTAACAAAACAAAAAAAAAAAAAATGCAAAGGAAAGTACTGCAAGAAAGTGAACACAAGTCCAAATCAATCTGCTTTGTGTTTAAAAATATTTATAGTTTGAGTGAAACCCCAGGTCCTCTGCAACGTCTCAGAAGGTCAAGATGAAACAAACACATCCCAAAATACTGTCAAATCAAATCGGGATGTAGGTTGCATAGCTGGCAAACAAATCTCACCTAATGGAACCCTGGGACAAAAATACATCAGCTGCTGATGATAACCTTGAAACATTTGATAAGAAACATAAGCTGTTTCTTGCTCAGAGCAAATATCACTATTCTTCTCCCTTTATTAACTGTGGCAAGTATCTGAACAAAAGTCTGACAGTTTTAAAAATGCAAGTCTTCAAGAACCTTCTCTGCTACCATCTTCCACCACCTTCCAGCTTACCTAGTTTTTCTTCAGGGCTTCAGAAATGCAATACTACAAGAACCTCAAACTCTCTTGTTTCCTTTCTCACTATTATCCAAAGCATTTTTTTCCCTCAGGTAATTTAGGATTATGAGCATATAAAGCTGACCACCAAAAGCCTTGGTTTTAACTGCTGATAAGAAACAAATGGCTTTATGTGGGCTCCAGAATCAGGTGCAGACTTTAGCCGGACTGATGAAGAGCTCCTGGCTTTGACTGCTCTCCTAAACTCAGGCCAGGCCATCACCATGGGGCAGGAAATTGCGGTAGAGGCCTGGCCACCCCAAACATCATTCCAGCCTTTTTTTCCCAGAGCAAAGACAGATGGTCCATTCATCTCACTGAGCTGTGCTCATATTGCTTGGTGCAGAAAAGGGTAGTCAAATAGTTAATGTAAGAACAGCTTCAGGGCTGCCACATGACCAGAAAACTATAGCCAAGTCTGCTCTTGTTCCTTTAATCTGGTTTTGATCTGCAGAAATCTTCTGGTGAAACTGTCATGACATCTCCTAACTGCTACATATTAAACTATTGTTAAGGTGACAGCTGAGAGAAGCCATTTCAAGAGATAGAAACAGTTAGCATGGCAGACTGAAAACTGTGTTGAATTGCACATTGGGCATTAGTAGTGGTATTGACAGCATAGCAGAGTGAAAATATTGTTGATTCGTGTGTTTGTTTTTTAATAACTTTGAACAGCTAACCAACTGTTCACCAACTCCTTCTTTTTCCTCAGTTCCCTACAGTTTCAAATATTGCTGTGTGATGTGATGAGGACTGAAGAAAAAAGCATTTTAAAGACAAAGTTGTCATATAAGCAGCACTTGCTGAAATTCCTGCTGCCAGACAAGTATTATAGGTTTAGGAGTGTTGTCCTCTTTTTCAATGGGCCACTTTATTGATCCATATCCTAAAAATGATGATGGTTTTCCAACAAGCAATAAACCTAAAAATCAGGAACAATAGACTAATCAACACATCTACTAGATCCACGTGAAGATCCCTTGCTTAAACAGATTTGTCAGCTACATACTCCACTTCGAGAGCGAACTAACAGTCTTCCAGATGTTGCGGAAGTACGAGTCTCAGCAGCCCTGGCTGGCAAAATCACAACAGATGAATGCTGGGAATTGCAGCCCAACACTATCTGATTCTGACCCCCACTTTATTTCCTGTAGATTAATTGTCTAGTTTACAGGGAAGAATTCAGGTAACAGTGCACCTTCTTGAAGTTCTGAAGAAACTACCAGTAGTAGACAGCACAAAAGAGAAAAGTACAGTCAAATTAATCTTTTGCAATCCTAAACAATAAATATTGTTTTAACCAGACTGAGCGTTTATTAAGTTTATTGCTCTGTTATATTCATTCACATAGTTACTAATTTTCTTATTGGCTCTTCTGTCCCAATATCAGATTAAAACCATTAGCATTAACTCACTTAGATTCTACATCTCCCAAGAATGTAGGAAATCCTAAAAAGTGTGAAGCTTTCACAAACAAACTTGAGATGCTAATGAAGCAGAACAGTTCATAGTGCTCCCCGATATATGGGCATGATGTATACTAGGATTTGGGAACAGGCTGCTCTTAGTATGTAGGTGCGCACAGGTTTGCGATTTCTTCCTGAATCCTGCTGAGCATTACAGTCTATCCTCTGAGTGATTGGAGAAGCCAGCCTTAAGTTCCATATACTATGTTTGTGATCGGTTTACCATATGGCTTTAGTATGGAGGTAACTTGAGCTACCACAAAACATAAACTTTGCTGGAAAAGGCACTGAAACAGATCAACCCACTAATGTTAATGGTTGCTGCTGACCCACAACTCTTTTTCAGGTCAGCCAAAAGTGAACATGATGTGCTAGATCTTAGCAGTGTGTATTTCTGGCTGAATATCATTAATATTAAAGTCATCAACACATCTTTCTGTCAATCATTTATCATCACAAACTCTTACAAACATTGCCTTGAACAAGCATAAGAGTTAAATGCTTAAATATTTGTTTGTTTTAAATCAAACAACGGGCCCCAACAAACTTTCCCAGAGATTAAATACAGGCAACGAACAATTTCAAAGGTCAACAAAGGTTCACAAAACCAGTTTAGTTTGGATTATTTCCCACTCTAGATGCTATTCTGTCAGCTTTAGCCTGGAAATCTTGCGGAAATCAGCTTTCCTGTAGGGTTTCCATTTCGTCCAGGCTCAGGTTGGCCCATACTTCGTGCAACATTCTTTTGTGACACTTTATTATTTCTGTTTTGCTGTCTTCAATCCTGTAAGAGTTTGCTAAGTGAAAAAAACAAAACACATTCAAGGATTACCTTCAATTTTATTTCACACTATTTAACACAAAATATTAAAAGCATTGCCCTGATCTGATGATACCAGATTTTATAAGTGTGTTTGTTGCTTTAAAAGGCGACTCTGTACTTTTTATGTGGATGCTTATTATTAATTTGATTAGTAGTACCATTATATAGTTGATTAATTAGTATTATAAGATAATATTCTACTAATGAGTATAACATAGAATATAAAATATAGAATAGGCTAATGATGGTTTAATTTGGAAAACTGATTAAGTAGATAATAAGTAAGTAGATATGTAAGTAGATATTTATAAAGATAAATTATTAGTAACAATCATTAGTTATAGTGTAAAAGTAAGATTTTAATACTTAAGTATAACTTCAAGTAACATGGGCTCTTGGTAGCAGGGCAGAAATCAACTTTTTAAAATTCTTTTTAGTTATGTTTTGTAAGGTGTGTTATGTTGTGTTATGTATTGTTAATATTGTTAGTACTGTTAGTTTTTTTATTTTAGATTGTAATATGTTTGTTAGTTTTCTTTTGTTGTTCTTTGTGTTCAATAAAAAAATTATTTAAAAAAAGTGCATTGTGTCTGCAGCCAAAAGCAGCCATGGTGGGCTTGGCATAAGAAATAAGACATATGATTTGGCTAGATAAAAATGCCACAACTTCATTGGATACAACTTCGCACAGAGGGAAGACATGGCAGTCCAAACATGGACCCAGTTTCTGAGAAACCAAGTCTTGTCAGCTTTACTGAGAAGGTGGAAAGTGGCTTATGTCAGCGACTAGCAATCTAGTACCTGAAAACAAGCAATGGATCCATCCTATTTGATAGACTGGTCCAAGCTGGTGGCCCCAAAAGGGACCTTTGTCTGGAGAAGAAAGTGAAGTGGAAATCCAGCCCAGCTCCCTCTCTGCTGATCCCTCACCCCTGGCCAGGAAAACAAGGAGGTCCCAGAAGGACCCTTTGAGGCAGAAGCTCCTATTCCAATCTTCTTCATATAAGGACTACCTTTTCTTCCCATCAGTTTCTTCCCATCAGAGAAGGAACAGAAATATGGGGAGCTGCCCATGCTGTGGAGACCAAATGTAGCAGTGTTCCTCTTTCAGGTTCCCCAGTCTAGCATGTTGACAAAGAAGGGTTCCAGGTGAATGCTGGTGAATTTTATATTAATGTTAATATTAAAATATTTGCATTCTTGTTTATGAATTACACCTCCATGGAATACAAATAATTCAGTTCATGCAATTATTATAAGTGTTTTAGTGATGTTAGAATCTTCACTGTTTAATCAAGACTATATTTGTACTCTTCAGCTAAAACAACTCATGAACTGGGAAGAAAAGGTAAACGGTTTCTCCTTGATGAAGAACAGGATAGCACTGCAGGAGAAGAGAGTAGTTTGAATCTTAAGCGGTAGTTTTACAGTAACTGGACCTATTCACACTGCACAGTTATAGTTCTATATTCTACTTTAACTGTCATGACAACATCTCACAGAATCCTGGAAATGGCAGGTTATGGAGGAACATTTAGAATTGTCATCCAGAGAGCTCCTCTAAGATTCTCCCAGGATTCAATAGGATGTTGCCATGGCAGTTAAAGTGATATATAGTGCAAATATTTGTACACTGTGAATGGGCCCACTGACAACAAAGAATAACAACAAAAGCAACCAACGCAGTGGCTGAGCAGGAGAAGCTGGGACATTTTTAAACCAACTGAAAGGGGAAAAAAAACAGGACTACAGAGGTCACCCTCATAGATCACTCACTCTTGGAGCATATGGGAAGGTTAAACCAGTAGTCAGAAAGAGGAATTTGGTATCTCAGAGAAATGATATAGATTAACAGATACTAGGAAGTGACTCATTACACAATAGTAAACAGACATACCAGGAGAGGCAGAGAGCAGTAGGAGCTGAAGGTAAACTTCTTTAAATAAAGTTCTTTGTTTCTTCCTAACTTCTGCTGGATTCTGGAGCTATTATATCTGGATGGCTGCATCTCCCTATACCACCCTGCCCACACTCTGAGATCCTTGAGGGAGGCCTTTCTCTCTATCCCACTGTCTTTCCAGGCTGTTCAGTGGGTTCAAAGGAGAAGGCTTTCTTGGTGGCTGCTCCCAGACTTCGGAACTCCTACCCTAGGAAAGCCAGATGCTTCTTCCTTGCTTTCCTTCTACCACCAAGTGACAACTTTTATATTCCAACAGGATTTTACAAACTGTCTGCAGTGGGCTTTTAACGGCGTGTTGTTTTGCAAATTGTTTTTTGCATCCAAATTTTGACATTGTTTTAATTCTGTAGACTGTGTAATTGCTTCAGAAATAACTTTCATGTGTGTTTATTGATCTTATCAATGTTTTTAATCTGAACTGGAGTTACTATTCTGTAAACTGCCTTGAATCCCAAACTTGGGGAAAAGACAAAATGCAAATGAATAAAAAATAAAATCACCACCACCACCACCTAACATCATTTGAGAGAGATCCCACTGTGATCTTTCTGAGTTGAGAATATGATCAGGAATGCATCAATTACTCTTATATGGAAAACTGTTTGTCTAAGACTTTTTGCCCATACTTTTCATCTCTTTCTTGAGGAACCACCTAAGACAAGCCCAAGTGAGGGCTTAACTGCATGTGGCAGTAAATATGTCAAGAGAAAGTATGCTCCTTCATACCAATTTTGATCAAGATGATATCACAGAGTAAGGAGGAAATTGCTTTATCATTCTGGCTGCATTTGTGCTACAATTGGTCTTTTTGATGCAACTGACAATAAGAAAAAAAGATCTCATCAATACCAATGGGATATTTAGCCAGATCACTTTTTAAAAATCTGAACAAAATGGTCCTCCATCCAAAATAAATAAAGCAAGAAATCATCAACAAAGTTTATCAGATAAGTCTAAAAATCTGTATTCAGAAAAACAAGGTTTTTTTTAAAAAAAAATTAAGAGTTCTCCTTCTCAGAAATCTGGTACATTGGACAAAAAAATCAAGATGAATTGCTTACCAGTCCTCTAGTCACATAATGTTTATAAATATTGTATACAACTTGCATGCCAATAGCAAATGTCATGTGGTAAGTGCCTGTTCTAATGTTACTTGGTTTTTTAAATTCCAATCTCATTGATGTCAAACATAATACAGTCTAAAACAGATTGCTAGTGATGATGTTCCCCAAGACCCTCACTGAATGCAGAACTCAAATGGGGTCTGCCTGCACTTATGTCCTGAGGTTCTCCATTCAGGCTGTCTCTTTCAACAAAAGCAAGCATCAATACTATGGAAACATTCTCCAGAATGGCAGAAAGTGAAGGTCAATTTTAAGTAGCATATAAGTTGACTTAGAAGTGCTGCTTTTTTTTCATATGTTGGAGAATTCAGCTTGATCCAAGGTAAGCAGACATATGATTGTAGTTTAAGTTCTGATTGCTGAGCATGTTAGCTTTTGTTAACCACTGCTCAGTGTTGCCAGCTCTGCCACAGGCAAAATGAAGGAGTATGCGTGATATTGCAAGTGTACATTTTGAGTCATCCAAAGTGGCATGCTGAAGAACAAATGCCCTGCATACACATAAAGGCAGCAGCTATATGTCTGACTATAGTACTGAAAAGAAGCCAACAAACAGGAATTGTAAGGTGTCACATGAAACTTACGGTTGCATGAAAACTGGAAGCACTGGCAAATCTATATTATCCACTATATTACAATCAGTATATTACATCCACAATATTAAAATATTAAAAGACATTGAAATAGTTGATTTTCCATACCTTGGCTCGGTCACTAATTTGAGTGGAATTTGCAGTCAAGATATCAAAAGAAGGCTAGGATTTGAAAGGGCAGCTCTGAGGGAACTAGACAAAATCCTAAAGTGTAAAGATGTATCATTGAATACTAAAGTGATGATTGTCCATGCTGTCATATTTCCAGTTTCTATGTGTGGTTGTAAAAGCTGGACCGTGAAGAAAGCTGATAGCAAGAAAATCAACCAATTTGAAATGTGGTGCTGGAATAGAATTCTAAGGATACCATGGAATGCTAAAAAGACCAATAAATAGGTCCTAGAGAAAATCTAGCCTGAACTCTCCCTAGAAGCCAAGATGACTAAACTGAGACTATTGTATTTTGGACACAGCGTGAGAAAAGACAACAGTGCTTGATAAGGTAGAACACAGTAGGAAAAGAGGAAGATCATATTACATATGGATAGATTCAATCAAGGAAGCCACAGCCTTGAGCTGCAAGATCTGTTAATGCTAGGGTGACTTGGAGCTCTTTCATTCAGAGCGGCACCATAAGTTGAAGTCAACTTGATAGTAATTAATAAATATTAAAATCATGAATGTATAGGGAGGTGTATGTGCACATACAAGTTGGAAGATCCTGGTGTGTGAAGTTTGGAATATGTTTCTTTTATCATGCACATTATTTTTAATTCTCTCTCTCTCTCTCTCTCTCTCTCTCTCACACACACACACACACACACACACACACACACTTGTTGCTTGAAAGAAAAAGAATCCTAATATTACAAGTTGAGGTATCTCAAGAGAATTTTCCAAACTATTTTCTCAAGATGAGTTTATAGATTCCAGCTGCTTCTATACTGACTTTGATCTGGCTATAAATAACATTTTCTGACCATGCATTTTACATCATATATTTTGGGTCATCTAACTATTCCCTTTGAACTTGTTCTCATATTTCAGATACATCTCAGATTTTAAATAACCTTATAATATGATCATCTCAGAACTGACACAGAAGGTTCCCAAATATGCTTTCAGGCTACAACTCTAAAAATTCTCCAGCCAGCATGGTCAGTGCCCACGACATTGTGTGGGATGTACTCCAAGAAAGTAACTTTTCCAAGCTCTGAACACTGGACCTTGCAACATAAAAGCATTTAGTGAGCTCAGGTCAACTGACCATATCAGTAGGAAAACTACCACCATAAATATTGTGAAAATTAGTCTTCACCCTGAACATTTGTTTTCTGTTATTTACACAACAACAACATGTAGGAATAGATTTTATGGCCCAAAACTTCTATCATGCAAAGCAAATGGCCCATTCATGGAAAAAGATCCATAGATAATGGTGCTTACATAAATATTTGGTTGACTAGTACTGAGTACTAGTAACTTAGTACTGAAGTTTTAGGACTCATTTTTATATAGCCACCTGCTCACATTTGGCACATGTGTATTTTGTACTTTGTTTTGAACTATAGCAGTGGTTCTCAACCTGTGGGTCCCCAGATGTTTGTGGACTTCAGCTCCCAGAAGCCCCAGCCACTATGGTCAATGCTCAGGGCTTCTGGGAGCTGAAGTCCACAAACATCTGGGGACCCACAGGTTGAGAACCACTGAACTATAGGCTGTCAGCCTTGCTGACATGTCTCCAGATAATTTCCAGGGAAGTAATGGGTGTGTCCTATCCATCTGCACCAGCAGTTGGACTTCAGAGGCATGTTGGCCATTTCCGCACTACACTCTTGTAGTACTATTATTCCACTTTCAACCTCCTGTGGAATTCTGGGGTTTGTAGTTTACTGAGGCCAAAGAGCTCTCTGGCTGAGAATTCTAAAGGCCCCTCCCTGAACTGCAAACCCCAGGATTCCATAGGATGTTGAAGGTGAAATAATAGCACTATAACAGTGTAGCGCAGAAATGACCATTATCTCTGACATTGGAGGTCACTTATATCCCTCATAACTAGAAAGCATTGATAGTTCTGTCCTTCTCAAATTTTTCCCATTTACTTTCAAAACCATACAAGTCAGTGGTCATCACTATCTATTACCTGACAGTTGGTTGGCTCCTCACATTCATTCAGCAGGGCATTGGGGAAAGCTCTGACAATATTATATTTTGGAATACGGAGTGTTTGATTTTATATCAGAAAAAAGATTGGAGTATATGGATCAGTCGAAAGGAGGTGATTGGCTAAGAAGATGAGGGGTACAAAATTATAAAAGATACAATCAATGTGATTCTCCACATTAAAGGAAAAGGGTTTTAAATAAAAGGGTTTTTAAATAAAAAATTTGTTCCCTGCGGGGTAGGAAAGAGGGAGGGAAGGATTATAGCAGTAGGAACATTAATGCATATGTTATGTTTATATAAATATATATTGGTTGAGATAATTAATTTGTTACACATATGTGAAGTGCTAACAGTTTTGTATTAATTTCTGGGATATCTTTTCTGTATCTATATCTGTTTGTAAATCATTCCAATAAATATATTTTTTAAAAAAAGGGGGCATAAGGAAAAAAACCATTAAGAATGACGAGTCTCCTTCTCATAATCGCCTTGGATGCGCCTCCTTACAAATGAGCCAAAAGCTTCCCCTGAAGTAATCTAGCTAAGATGGCTGGGGGTGATGGGACTTGTAATCCAATACATGTGGATGGCATTGGTTGGGAAGGGAATAGAATCATAGAATGATAGAAATGTAGAGTTGGAAGAGACCACACGGGCCATCTAGTCCAACCCCCTGCCATGCAGGAACACCCTCAAAGCACTCCCGACAGATGGCCATCTAGCCTCTGCTTAAAAACCTCCAAGGAAGGAGACTCCACTACACTCTGAGGCAGCATATTCCACTGCCAGACAGCCCTGACTGTCAGGAAGTTCTTCCTGAGGCTCAGGTGGAATCTCCTTTCCTGCAGCTTGAATCCATTGCTCCTTGTCCTGGTCTCTGGAGCAGCAGAAAACAAGCCTTCTCCCTCCTCTACATGGCATCCCTTCAGATATTTAAACATGGCTATCATGTCCCCTCTTAACTTTCTCTTCTGCAGACTAAACATCCCCAGCTTTCTTAAGTCCATCCTCATAGGGCATGCCTTCCAGGCCCCTCACCATTTTGGTCGCTCTCCTCTGGACTTGCTCCAGCTTGACCACGTCCTTCTTGAATTGGGGTGCCCAGAACTGGACGCAGTATTCAAGATGAGTTCTAACCAAAGCAGAGTAGAGTGGTACCAGTACCTCCCTCGATCTAGACACCATACTCCTATTGATGCAACCGAGAATTGCATTGGCTTTCTTGGCTGCTGCATCACACTGCTGACTCATGTTCAGCTTCAGCTGAATATGTGTCAGCCATAACATTTTATAAATATTATCTGAACTTTTGAGTTAAACCTTCTGCTGTTAAAAATGAAGAACGAATCTTGGCAGGCTAAACATGAAAATGTCACAATCTTGGTACTCTGCCTCTTTCCTCCATTTTTTTAAAACTTCCGTTTATTTACTTTACTTGGTTATCTATAAACTCTGATTTCCTTAAATGAATGTTTTTCTTTTAAAAAATCATTTTCACAATCTGTGCTTGGTCTTCATTCCATTTTTACTCAAGCTACAGAGCCAGTGTGGTGTAGTGGTTTGAGTGTCGGACTGCCAGCCTGAGGCAGACCAGCGTTCAGTTCCCCACTCAGCCATGGAGACCTACAGGGTGACCTTGGGCATATCACATACTCTCATCCCCAGAAAACCCCATGATAGGCCATTTCTGCACTACACTCTTATAGCGCGATTATTCCACTTTCAACATCCTATGCAATCCTGGGGTTTGCAGTTTAGGGAGGATGTTGAAAGTGGAATAATCGCACTATAAGAGTGTAGTGCGGAAATGGCCATATTCACCTCAGGATCACCATAAGTCAGAAACAATTTGAAGGCACGCAACAACAACAGTACTTGGATCCATGTTATCAAAACAGAACACAATAAAATTTAAAGAAGATTCTCTTATTACGATTCCTGTTACTGCTACTTACTTCCTATCATTTCTAAAAATAAACATGAAGGTAAACGACCGGTAAAATTTTTCATCCTAGAAGGTCACTTATGAGTGTAAGAATTCTGCCTGGATCCCTAAGAGCTTGCCACTTCAGATATAAGCAGAGTTTCTGATGGGACAGTATAAGATCAGAGAGTTCAGAAAAGCCTGTTGAACTACAGCAATAACTCATCCTGGCTTTAAACAGTCAAAATGCTTGAAAATGCCACATTCCACAGTACACCATGTTGAAAAACTTCAAAGGAAGCTTCTCCTTCATCCAGATCTCAGCAAAAAATGCAGGTCAAAGGTTGAGTGTTTGTAAACTAATAATCCCCAGATGACACTAGAAAAGGCTTGCTAAAACTCTATTCTTTCTTCTCTTTCTCAGAAATGCACTGTATGAATAAGTGATTTGGAAAAATAACTAGTTTCTCATGGACGTGAAAATAGTGTGATAATACCAATTTCATGAGATCAAGAACAAAAGCTTTGTTTCAAACAAGGACCACTTTCATTGTCACATATTTATACACACATATATATCCTGCAAGTATTTGAATGTAAAACAAACTGTCACAAAAAAAATTCAAGTTTCCTTTTTTTCTCTGCAATGTGTCTGATCAAACAACAATCCAGTAATGGATCCAACAAGCAGTATTCCTACAGGACTTTCTCCTTTCCATTCTCAGCATGTCTCTTTTCAAGACCAATAATGCACAGAGAGATCATTCCATTTTAAAATAAAATGATGGCCAAAGGATTAGGCAGGTGAGAGGGGGAAACCCACTTATTTGGTCAGCTGCTGCTATTACATAACCCTGTTGTTTAAAACATTTTATGCTATCTTGTAAGCAGATAACAGTTGTTCCTCTGTAAAATCCTTATAAAATCTGTTCAATACTCTCTAGCAGGCAGCCATAGGGATATGAATGTGTCTTTCCCTTTGCCCATAAAGTAAAGTCCCATATACTTACTGAATCCACTCATTGTAGTCTATAGTGTTATTGTATTGAGATTGTTATGTCTGGCAATGGCAAAAGCCATCCAGGATCTCTCCTTCCGTAGTCTACAAGTGGGAAGCCTGTGCAACGCACAGGTTTCAGTTTTTCTTGATCTTCTTAACAAACTCTTGGTAGGTGCCTTATCTGTTTAATTTTTTCAGTATAGAAATAACATGAGAAGTGGTTATTTATTCCTGCTCCTTCCCGCACATTTCTTCCCAAGTCCGAAAACTTCCCAAGTCAAGAGAAAAATTACCAAAAATTTACTCTGACAGGAGATGGACCTAATCCCAGAATTTGGAAACGTTGCTTTTTGAACCACCACTCCTACTAGCCATGCCAGCTAGGAGATTCCAGAAGTTAGAGTCAAATAAATTAACTTTTGAAAATTAACTTTGCCTATTTCAGCATATGTGATTTGTGATTCATGCCCTGTAGGCCCAAGCAGAAGTAAATTAATGGTGCATGTAACTTCTAAATACTTACTTGATGATTTGATTTTGGTTCCTTATCTAGAATGTAGCAATACAATATATGGAAACATATATAATTAACCTATTTTTGAGGTATTTAAATGAGGGAGGAGAGAGAACCAATTAAAGCAGATGTTCCTGTTCTCCAAGAGCCAAAAAGAGAGAGAGAGAGAGAGAGAGAGAGAGAGAGAGAGAGAGTTTTAAACAAAATAGGTTAATTAAACCCTCAGGTTGGTATTACAAGTGTCCTAATCACTGCAAATGTAAATCATACCTTTGATTTAATGCATATATGACACAGTTTGATAATTTCTTCACAGTATTTTAAAAGAGAAACCCCAGCTCTCACTCTCTCATTCCCTTTCTCTCTCGTACAAATACACACATGTGAGAAAAGGACCCTTTTGCGCTTTGTAGCACTGGGCAGTCTAAACTGAACCAGTGCTACAGAGCTGAAGGGAAGTTCACTCATTGGGCTCATACTTTGGCCAGGAGATTAACAGATCTTATTTTATGTATTGCTGGGATCGTTCTGTGTTTACCGTGGAAGCACTGTATTCTGTTTTGCAGAATTTGACTGATGACAACAGTCTTATGGACAGTCCTCCTATATTAAAAGACATTGGGCCTTTCCGCACTGCACTGTTATAGTGCTATTGTGATAATGGGGTTCACCCATGATCTAGGTAACAGAGCTTAAGGGAAATAGTTCTCCCTCAGGCATAAAAAGGGTTAATGGACTGCTAGGGTTAGGTTACATTGATTGGAAGTCACGTGAGATGGTTGCCCAATGGAGAAAGAAGGGAATCTTCTAGACGGTTTCTATGAGAAGTGAAAAAAAAAAAACCCTCAACAGACCACAAGGAGGGTGAGGGATGCCAGTGGAGGCAAACAAGGCTGCCTCCTGGCACTCCCCAAAATACCATCTCAGAAATGACCAACTGCTTTGAGTAGCTTAGAATGTGTCCAGTTAGCTGCATTAGAGCTTTGTTATTTTGGACAGTTTGGCTGATCTTGAGAATCTATCTATGCTTATAACTACTTGTAACTATCAAGCATACCTGAGAGGAGGGAAGCCCTTTCATGAGTAATATTTTCTTGTTTACCTTGCATGTTTAAAATAAATACTTTTCTGTAAGCCTCTGTTCCCTCTCCATTCCCAAGCATTCCTTGGAGTACATGTGGATAGGATTCCTCTCACTCAGAAGGGGGAGGTGAGGGAAGGGAAAAGATCTTTGAACATAGAAATTGTGAATTCCCAAGCAATGTCCCACTGCATTGCTGTAGAGTGGGCTAAATCAGTGGGTGGTGGCAGCACAGAATTAAGAGAATTTTGGGGAAATCCCTAGCTCCTATTCAAGGCAGAAGTCAGCATTGAGAGGTAGGAAGGCCCTCTCCCCCCAAATCTCCACAGCTATTATTCCACTTCCAACATCCTGTGGAATCCTGGGGTTTGCAGATTAGAGAGGAGCATTTAGAATTCTCATCCAGAGAGCTCTTTGGCCTCAGTAAACTACAAACCCCAGAGTTCCACAGGATGTTGAAAGTGAAATAATAGCACTATAACAGTGTAGCATGGAAAGGCCCACTGTCTATCAGAAATGCTGTCCTTTACATATCCAGTGTAAAGGTAAAGAAAAGAAGAAGGCAAACAAGGAAGGGTCTTTAAGTTGTCTAACAATTATTAATGCCTGGGCAGAAGACCGAAGAAACACCCAGGTCACTTGGTTAGTGTCACTCCAGTCTTTCTGTACTGAATGTCCTGGATTCTATTGCTAGTCCTACTTAAAGTAGAACTATGTGTTGACTCATCATTTAATACATGCTTTAATGAGTCCACTGTAATAGTTGCTGCTACCTTCCTTCAACTCTGACCTCTGGCAATCCTACTACAGGTTTTTCCTGGCAAGATCTGTCTGGAGGAAGTTGGCCATACCCTTATTCCCAGACTGTTAGAGTGTGACATACCTAAGGTCACCCACCAGGTTTCCATGGCTGACTGGGGATTTGAACCCTCTTTTCCTGGAATCCTAGTCCAGCAGTCAAAATAATCACTATACTACAGTAATTGGGACTAACCAATAGGATCCAGGATTATATCTACTTCAACTATAGTCATTATTTCTAGTTTTGCATTTTTATGTATAAATTAAAATATACATATTTGATTGAATGTGTCCTCCCTTTCCCACTGATGTATTTTCTCTTTTTTGGTGATATATCCTAATCATAAACTTTCAAGATAAGAACACAGACCTCATAAAGGAAAGAACATAAATTACAATTGATTATCATCCATACTATATGCCTAACACTGCAGATGACAGTCTTTCATTTGAAGGTCTCCTCCATGTCCAAGGACTATCAGAAAAAAGAGCACAGGCTTTGAAGTTGCCCATTAGCAGTCAGGACCAGACAACAGACAAGGTATATGGGTTACCTGTTAATAGGTCTCCCCACTATATGGTGAGCTGTATTGTATCTTTATTAAGTTATTTAAATTGTAATGATCTCCTTCCTCCCTTCTATTGTGCATTTATTTGTCTAAATGAACATGTTGTGTTCTTGTGTGCCTTCAAGCCTAACTTAGGGCAATCCTAATGTGACCATATCATAGGGTTTTCTGGGACTGACTGTGGGTGTTTCCACATTACATAACCATTGCGCTATGATTCCACTTTGACTACCATGGCTGCTTCCTATAGAATTCTGGGGTTTCTAGTCTTGCAAGGTAATGGAGCTCTCTAGCTGAGAATTCTAAATATCCCTAAACTGCAAATCCCATGATTCCATAGATCAGAACCATGGCAGTTAAAGTGGAATCATAATGCAATACTTATGTAATACGGAAAGGCTCTAAGTGATGCACACAGCTATGTGCCCTCTTTGGTTTTTTTCCTATAATAATTCCAACCATAATTTTGCATATCTACTATATAAAAGTCAAAGTTTGTATGGTTGTTTGTCTGTGTCAGACGAAGACCTCATATGATTGACTGCCTGAGAAGATTCTATGGAATCCTGGGGTTTGCAGCTTAGGGAGGGGCCTTTAGAATTCTCAGCCAGAGAGCTCTTCGGCCTCAGTCAACTATGTCTGTCTTGTATAGACTGGCTGGTATGGAGATGAGGCCTAGCAGCAAGGAGGAGGGCAGTGTATTCCCTCAGGAAGCCAAACTCTGTATGTTAATAACTCTGAGTACAGTTTGGATTGGGGAATATGGGGAAAAGTTACAGGTACTGGACAAGATAGTTTGGGGAATTAGAGGAACAGGGTCTCAAACCTTTCCAACAAGTATTACCTATGAGAAAATAAAGTCCCAGCCAATGCTGGGTATATATAACAGCAGTAAGAACAAAATATGGCAGTTTAATATACAGTTATTTTATTAAGGATTTTGGAGGTACCCAGTTTTTCACCACTGGTGCTACTGCTCTAGTAACTGACTAACACTTCAGTCCCTGCAAATATCTTCATATTTACCAGCAAAGTAATTCTAAGAATGAGTGTGTGTCCCTACCATCCATTTTGGTTAGTTCTAATTTATATCAGATAGCTCAATTTCTCATTGTCTAAACTCACTGTGTGAGTGATTATCCTATGTGAATTTGATGAGATAATCTACATCTTTCCTCATGTCCTCCTTCTTTAAACACTGAAGCAGTGAGAGTCATACCTCTGAGATCAGATGGGAGTATCCACAGCTGTGTTTAGAATCAGAACACAATGATTTTTAAAGATTTGTAAGGCAGAATTATCCCTTGCTTTTATTCCCAGTACACCCATTATTTTACACATGTGAAATGGGCAGGGAATATCATGAAGCTGTGTTGTATAAACAAGAAATAATAAGAATAAAATGCAGCACATTTAATAGTTATTCTATTAGTGACTTCAGATTATCCTGTGTAGCACTATTAGTCATGGTAGCATCAAATCTAAACTATAGAACTCTTACTGTTACAGCTATAGCTTTTGATCTTGGATTTTTATGATCTAAAATGATCTGCCCAGCATCCTGAGTTATCTTATTTGGTAGCAAGTGACTACATCACATTTAAATTTGGGGATTATTTGGGGATTAAAAATTACAGACTACTAATCCAACAAGACAAGCAGTACTTTATTTTATTCACAGGGCTGAGTGGTGTGTTTGCAAATTTTGGTTCAGTGAATCTATGTTTACAAATGTAAGTATACTGTAATGTTTAATTCACTGTTTCTCACAGAGTAGGGAAGAGGAATCCCTTGTATCTGAGTTTAATTATTGATCCCATTTAGTGATGATAATGAATTTTGAACAATGGTCAGAGTATATATGAAAACTCGAAGTACACAGATATTATTTCCCGAAATGTTTCTCAAGAAATGTACAATGATTTGTTAATACTTTCATTCCGCTGTATGGTTCTAAACTAACTTCCTCCTAGATAGTAGGCCCTGGTCTAGATGTAACAATCTAAAATGGATTATTCATGATTTATTGGCCCAGTAATGAACTACACACTCCTTACTTACCCTTTCTCTTCTCATGCACATGACTTCGGCACTTCTATTCTGTCTTGTCAAACCCACAGTTCCCTCTGCTGTCCAAAGTGGGAAACTAAGATTTAATCTCTACTTACATTTAAACAATGTTATGAACACACCAGATCCCATCTGATCTTGGAAGTTAAGCAGGGTCAGCTCTAGCTAGTACTTGAATAGGAGATCGCCAATGAATACTGAGTGCTGTAGGCTATGTTTCAGAGGAAGCAAATGGCAAAACTATGTCTGAGTATTCCTTGCCTAAGAGAACCCTAAGGAATTCATGGGGTCACCATAAATTGACAGGGCACATACACATATGAAACAAGAATCGCTTTGTGAAAAGATAAAACCAGAGTTTTCCACTTTGGACATTGTGGTTTGAACAATTAAAAATAAGAGTCCTGAAGATATAAAGATATAAAGGGCAAAAGGGAGACAGATTTGTCTCATTCGCATCCTTGCTATGGTTTATTGGGCCAAGATTTTTAAATCTGAAATCAAATTGCACTGAGGTCATGCTCCTGTATGAACTGCTACTTAACAAAAATCCACAAAAAAGTCAAATCGTGCAGACTCCCTGCAATAACAAAAGGCCAATGTTTAATGTATTTATTTCTGTTTTCTTCAAATGACACCAACCTCCTATGGCTTTCAGAAGATTTCACTTGAGATAAAGAGCTACTTGGGTGAAACTTTGCCTTCCATCTCTTGAAAAGCACAGAAACCAACCAAAGAGCACCAGGTTACCTTCTAAATGGCCCCATTCTATAGCTTTGTTATTCTTTTTTCCCCCTTTCTTTCTTACAGTCTCTCTGGTCGTAATCTGGAATTGATCTCCTTTTAATGGGGCCACCAGGTGGGAAGTGTATCCCAAACACCATGTGTCTTCCTTCAACCTATTTGATGTTAAGCCTACTGAGTTAAATGATGTACACAAATGGGTTTGTATCAAAAGACAAGACCTCCTCCCCAGAGAGTGCTAGCAGCTCAAAGCTTAATTGTGGTGCCCATTGAGAAGCCTTCCGTCCTTGCCTTCTTTGTGGTGTGCACTCCTTAGCTAATTGCCTGCTTTTAGGATTGGAGCAATCACTTCCAAGCTTCATCTTGAGCTTGTTATAAATGCCCTTCTGTCACGCCTTTTCACATAAATACAGAGTGTTTACCTGCCAGTCATCTACAAAACAAGGCTGTTGTCAAGGGAGATGGTAGCCCTTGAAGATATTTATTTTAATATACTGGCCTTTCACTTCTGAAGATTAAGAGATTTTTCTCAGGAGACTTTAAAAAAACATAGTGAAATTCAAAGGCACTTGGAAATATGGCTCATTTGTATTCATTAAACAGCATACTTTTAATGTTATTCATATACCTTTCATTTAATTCCTTTTTTAAAAAAAATTCTCCATTATTAAAAAAATATCAGCCTCTGATCTGGTATACCTCAACAGACACAGTAGTCCAATGGTTGGACTCAAAAGACCAAGGTTCTAATTAGAGCCAGAGATGGTCTGGGTGACTTTTGGCCAATCATTCTTTATTCAGCCTAATCTACCATATGGGAAGTTTGGAATATAGCAGTATGCTATCCATATATGCCATTCCAGCTCCTTGGTGAAGGAATTATACATCTGAGGAATAATTATAAAGACATTTACAATGACATTACTAGCTGAAGTACAGGGTGAAGGCAACACTTCCTTCTGCAAACATCTTGGTTTGTATATAAATACAGTTGGCCTTCCGTATTTGTGGGTTTCACTTTCACAGATTTGATTCTTTATGAATTTCTCTAACCCCTGTCCCCACCTCAAGTGCTTTTTTCCCAGGAGAACCTTCCCTCTCAGTGGCTCCAATCATGTCCTGCAACCCTTTAAAATACTGCCTCTGGTCCTCCTCCATCACCATCAGCTGATACCTAGCCAGCTAAGGACAGATAGCCTGATTTCTCAGCATCACAAGCCCTCTCTTAATGCTGCCACCCACACACCCAAGGAAGAAGATGAACAAGGGAGAGGAAATATAGGGCCACTATGCTATTCTCTCATTTCCCTGACTTGTTTTGATCCATGGTGTTCCCACCATGGCTTGGTCCACCTCCCATGGACACACACACATTTTGATATTTGTGTTCTTCCACTTCTACTTTTGCAGAGATCCTGGGCCCCTAACCCTAGCAACTGTAAACTGTAATTTATTATCCAGTACAGTTATTCTGAATTTACATACAGCTAAAACATACTTTTAATGCTACCATTTTATCAATGTCCACTGAAGTGAATGGGGAAGACATTCTTCCCATGGGAAAACTCTGAGCTACTATGTGACACAGCCCTTTTACCAGTAGTTTTGTGAAGGGATGTGGCTCAGTGATAACAGGCACTATTTTCTGTGCAAAATTCCCAGGTTCAATCCCTCATAAATCCAACTTAAACTAGGAAAATGTAGAGAGCAGCTACCAGTAACTTAGATGGCCTAGTCATCTAATGTATGTACAACAGCTTCTTATGTTCCAAAAATGACTTAATTATAGTAAATATTAGTTGGCATCCTATTAATGACAAACAGAAAAGTAAATCCAATTTATCTTTGCATATGTCTTTTTGGAAAGAGCCAGCATGTTGTAATGGTTTGATCCTTGGACCAGGGTTCAACTCCTGCTAAACCATGAAAACCCACTGGCTGGCCTTGGGTACATCACACAGAAAACCTCATGATAAGTTCACCTTACGGTTACCATAAATTGGAAACAACTTGAAGACACCCAGCAACAACACAACAATGTATTTTGGGGGATTGTTGAGAGATGAGAATTCTTTACTTCCCTTGTACAATGACCAAAACAACCTGAAGCCTCACCTTTTTTCATGCTACCTCCTCTCCTCCGTGGTCGTCTAGTGACTGGTGAAGAGTGAGGGATAGCTAAAAACAGTCTTGTTATATGACTGTAGCCAAATGCATAATAATCAAGGCATTCTCCAGGACCTCCTGGAGGTTCTCCAGAGGACCTGGAAGATGACATTATAATTGTGTGTGTAACCATAGTCACATAGCCAGATGCTTCTGAGCTGTTCCCTGCTCTTCACTGGCCACTGCATGGCTGTGGACAGGGGTACAGGAAGAAGGTGAGTCCTACAAAAGTGGGGAGAGGAAATGTATCATAGTTCTGCCATGGCAGAACTCTATGATACCTCTCCTGTTGCTGGTACTTGGCCATTATTAAATAGTTTGATATGAACTGTAAACAAATATCCATGATGTTTTACTTAGTACAAGGCTCTATCTACAGAAATATTTATATTTAAGTTTTGTTTTTGATGTGTGTCTTCAAGTCGTTTCTGATGTATCGTGACGCTATCACAGGGTTTTCGTGACAAGATTTGTTCAGAGGAGGTTTGTATTTGCCTTCCTTTGATGCTGAGAGAGTGTGACTTGCCCAAGGTCACCCAGTGGGTTTCCATAGCTGAGCAGGGATTCGAATGCTGGTCTCCCAGGGTCTAGTCCAACAGTCAAACTACTACAGCACATTGGCTCTTATATTTAATTTTACTTTCATTGAATTAAGCTATCAAAAAAGCTGCTATTATCCTTTCACAATTAGAGATGCGTAAAAGCCATTACTGTGTTAGACATGAGAAGCATTAATCCATATTTTTGCAGCAATCTAGTATTTATTCACAAAGCAAATTACCAACATAAATGTAATAGGGAACCAGTTCTGATTTTATTTGTATGGCTTTTAAAACAACAACAGGAACACAGATATAATACATTTCTAGCATTAAAGTGAACAAATAGTTTAATGTAATTAGCTTATTATAAACATCATAAAACCTGTTATGATGCAAACAAATGCCATATACCCCAGGGAAGCAAATTTTAATTGCAATAAAACTGTCATCTAGACAAAGTGGCTGGTTATCATAATTACTTTTATGGGTTCTAACGTGATTCTAGTAAAATGAAGAAGAGATCTGACCCTTTCTTTTGTACAAGTGGTTGTGACAAAGGGTCCTTTAGATGAGAGACAGGGTACCAAAATAGAATAAAAATGTCAACCTAAATTTAGGCTTAGACTGAATTTCCTATATGGATATTGGTTAGGTTGGAAATAGAAGTATGTAGAAAATACAACTGTTATTCAGAGTGAAAATGAGCAGCATGTCCAGGACTGAGAGGGGTGGAGGATTCTAAATGACACAGAAGCCACCGTGTCCACGGATGTATACATGAAGGCCTCCCTGCTGTCAGCGTTTGCTCTGTTTGTATATATTCTTGGGGGTGGAAGCTATGTATACTGGCAACACAGGCCATTTCTGCACTAGACTTTGAGGCCCCTCCCCAGACTGCAAACCCCAGGATTCCATAGGATGTTGAAAGTGGACTCATAGAACTATAAACGGTCTGGTGCGGAAATGGCCACAGTGTCAGTGGGAAAGCTACACAGTGAATTTCACTACTTCTAATAACACTTGAAAGAGGCTTATTATGACATCTCACTTGATTATCAATATTCCACATCATCTTCTTAGTTACATAAGTGTAAATAACCAACATCTCCTGGCCCAACCTCCCCAACTTATTTTAACAACCAGTGGCCAGATTGGATGAAGGAGTTCCATTCAGGTGCTTATTGGGTACAAGGAGGGTGACATTTCCAACCCCCTCGCACCAGCAAACCAGGCTGCAACAAGAAATTGCAACATGAGTCCTGGTTCTGCCTGCCACTGCCTTGTTTGCTTGTAGCAGGGGTTTCAGTACATCATCCTCCTTGCGCCTGATTCACTGCTAAACAGACCTCTGTCACTCAATCCATCTGCTGGTTGTTAAGATAGGTGGGTACATAATCTTATTGAATACAAAGAAGGTACAGATCTATAACTCTTGCTTATGAATCTGTTAACTGCAGTACTGAATAAACCTATGTTAATATATGTAAGCATTGTTATACACATTAGAAACCTCAGGTGCCAGAGCTGAATGTGTTCTGATTTAAAATAAAGCAAAAGGATGGGAGATTTTCTTCATCCACTTGACCTTCAGAAAATGAGTTATTATACAGAATCTGTGAAGAATATCTAGTGCCTAAGTTGACAGCACATTAAAAAAAAAAATCCAGATACCTATACCAATCACTGGTTTTTAATAACAGGATGAATAAGCCACTATGATTAAGGGTTTCATATTCAAACTATGAATAGCCTGCAATATTTTTGTAAGAAATATTGTTAGACTAGATCTGCAGACTTCCCAGTATACATTACATTACTCCATCGTTAATGCTAATTCTAATATGGAACACTGCTTTTCATTGTGTAAAATTTGAAATTTAAAAGAATGGGAGGGACAGGACTGTAACTTGGTGGCAGTGCACATGCCTGGTATGTAAAATACACAGGTTGAAAGCCATTTTGAAATCTGATCATTTGAGAAAGATTTGGACCATTTTCATTCCTCCCAACACATTTATATAACATAGTAGTAACTATCAGGGGAACTGAAGGTGACTATAATCTCATTGGACGCTCTCTCTCATTTCATAATTTGAGTCTCATTTCAAGAGAAAGGTGGGGTATAGCTCAAATAAATAAATGATAAATGTTTAATTATTTGAAAATAAATGAATAGATTTTTTAATCATTTGAAAAGCTTCCTTTTGCAGATTCACAAAAGTCATTTAATAAAAGGATAATGATGGTTAAAACAATTTAAATGAAAGAAGCACAGAAGAGGCAGCAGAATGATGAAAGAAGAAATTAATTTAGAAAGCCTTCCCTTCCACATTTGTTTGTAAAGATTTTATCACTTTAGCTCTAGATAGGAAAAACAAAACAAAACATTTCATTAGAATATGAAAGGATATTGTTTAAATGCCACTAGAGAATCCCATATACTGACATATGTATATATATTGGCAGCTACAAATATGGAGTACCAGAAAGTATTACATCCCATAAGGATAAAAACATTATCCAATAAGAGTATAGCTAGATTCTTTTTGAATTTATATCTGGATATCCATCTTACAAACAGAACATCAATGCCATTCTACCAGGAAAAAAACTAGTTTGTTTGAACTGGTTTCCCATGGTGGTTGTAGCAAATTTAGGCATGTCAGCACAATCCCCCTAGTTTAGAGGGGTTTGCTGGCACAATTAAGATCCCTGCAATTGTGTCATGGGCCATTTCACACAAACAGTTTCCCATATGGGAAGGCACGGGCCCATTTTTCAGTGGCTGCCACACTTAACAAAAGTAACTTAAGAATTAGGCCTTTAGGAGCTGTGCCATATTGAAGATGAGGGACTTAAAAAAAAGAATTTGGCAGCTGGTTAAAACAACAAAGAAGAGTGAAAAGAGCGATAAAAAGCAAAGGATAATAGGAGTAAGTACAAAAATTAAAATACCTAAAGAGTTTTTGTTATACCAGTGCCTTTAAAGTATTAATGAAGATTGAAAAAGACAGCAAAATCCAACAAAGTAAAACGTGCCTAGGCTTCTTGACTAGGCCAAAAAATATCAAAGGAAACAAAGTTTTGAACTTCTGATAGATGCAAGTGAATGCAGATTGAGACAAATAGTTTCCACACCTACCCAGATGCATTCAAAAAGTTGGAGGGTATAAGCAAAAACTTACAGGAAAACAGCAAGCATACCCTCCAACATTTCACTGATGAGAACTGGGACATTTATAGCCTACAACAGCAGAGTGTGGTTAAGATGGAAAAAGTTATTCATGAGGAAGAATACATAAGCTAGGAAGGGCAGCAGCTGATGGAGAAGGGCAAAATTCTGCCCTCCTCTCTCTCCTTCTGAGTTAACAGTGTTCAAGCTACTTTGCACTTTAAACTCAGCTTACAGCAATTGAAGTAAACTAAGGATAAAGACAGAAAGTAGAAAAACAGTGCCTAAATTCCCTAAAGGTAGCAGATCATTACTGATCTTGGAACCTGAGCAGCATCAGTTCTGGTTAGGACTTGGATGAGAGACTGCCAATGAATACCAGGTACCAACGAATACCAGGTACTGTAGGCTATATTTCAGAGCAAGGAAGGGGCAAAGCCACCATTGAGTATTCCTTGCCTAAGAAAACTCTATGTAATTCATGGAGTCAACATAAATTGACAGGTAAGTTGAAGCAAAGCACATGGAAGGAGGAAAGAGAAACTGGGACATTTTAAAAACAGCTGAAAACGTTGTATGACAGGATTAATAAGGGCTACCCTTTCCAAATCAAGACAGTTGGAAAGTATTATCATGTCACTAGGCTGTGGAAATGGGGAGTTGCTATAAACATGGTTGAAAATAAGGTATTACTGGGAACAAAGAGACCATGGTTCTATGGCAGAGCACATGTTTTGCATTCTGAAAGACTTTAACTCCATCTCTGATATCCCTGATATCAGTTAGAGTGGAGAAAGGCCTGTGTCTTAAACTCCTGGAGATGCCATGTGAGAGATGAAAAGTAGGGGATATGTGGTCCTCTAGATCAGTGGTTCTCAACCTGTGTGTCCCCAGATGTTTTTGGACTTCAGCTCCCAGAAGCCCTGAGCATTGACCATAGTGGCTGGGGCTTCTGGGAGCTGAAGTCCACAAACATCTGGGGACCCACAGGTTGAGAACCACTGCTCTGGATCAAGTACTTGTGAAGGTATCTCATGTGCTTGACCACCAGGTATTTCTTTTTCCCCAAATGTGCTAGGTATAACCTCACTGGCTACACCTATTTCTTTCTTTTCGTAGGCTGGCAGGCAATGCTTCACAGATCAGCACCAGTTCTTGGACGACCACTTTGAGTGGCATTGCTCTAAATGGCTGCAAGAGCACTGGTCCTACCCGAAACAGCCAGTGGTGAGAGGTGAAAAACTAAAGTCACAAGGACTGGAGGCTCACATGTTCTCCATAAATGGCACAATATACAGTGAGATAAACCAATATTCTGGCTTGAGGTAAGGCAGATTCCCACGTTTCTGATATGTGATCAATTACGGTCACCTCAGTCTCAAACACAGTATAGAATTGCTGAGAAAAGTAAGGCAAGAAAACTGAAAATGTGAGTTGAACATGGAGGTGGGTGGTACTGAAGTTTTTTAGATTCAGAAAAAAGACAAGTGAGAGATGAAGGCAGTAGGCTTAAAAGAAAGGGAAACTCTCCTCCTTTTACATAGCGTATGCTACCTGCAGAATTCAATGCTGTCAGATGATATGTTATCTATTTGTATTAATGGTTGTTCTTTTAGTGTTGGATGGCTTAGAGAGAATGGTCTGGTGATCTTTGTCAAGGACAGTATACTGCTAGCAATCAGGTACTGAGCAGGGGGAGCAGAAGTACAATGGTTGTCGAGGAGTGCTCCTATTCCCAACAGCCAAAGAAACAAAGAAAAAGCCATAGTCCCCACTTTATAGGTGGCTGACATGGACTCTGAATCCCATCAGCTCCAGAAGACATTAAAGTATTTGATGCTGTTTTGGCATTCATAGTCTGCACCAAGGACATGGAGGAAATAAGCAGGACCTGCACAAAATGTTGCCACATGAAGTTAACCTCTTTGGGATTTCAGGCAGAGACTTGGCCCCTATCAGGACATTCCTTTCTATGTGCTTCATACACACACACACATACATTGTTTTTTCCCCGTTTCTCCAGTCCAACAGGCAGTATCCCATTGCTACCGAACATACTTGGTTGTCTGTCTTCACTAGGTTACTTTGTGGGACAGCATTTCGCTCTTAAGTGGCCTTCAACCCCTCCCCATCCGAATATTTTCTATGCCAGGAAACACAGGTATTCAGAGTTACCTGGGGATCATCATTTGGGCAATGAGCACAGTCACTGCACACTGAAGTTCACATATCCCCTTGGGCTTCTGCTGCAGTGGAAACAGCTGGCCAAACAGCAAAGAGACTGGCTGGTTTGAATTGGGGACTCTTGCCACTTTTTCCCAACCTGACTTACAAAGTCAGGTTAGTTGCTAAGAAGAAAATTCCTCTCAGCCTTGCTCAGGCACTCAGGGCCTTTCTGCACTATATTGTGATAGTGCTATTATTCCACTTTCAACATCCTATGGCATCTTGGGGTTTGCAGTTTAGGGTAGAGCGTTTAGAATTCTCAGCCAGGGAGCTCTTTGGCTTCAGTAAATTACAAACCCCAGAATTCCACAGAATGTTTAAAGTGGAATATAGCATTATAACAGTGTAGTGTGGAAAGGCCCTCAGTATCAGAGCACCTTCCTCACCCTTCAACCTTTGCTTATGGCCATTATATGCTGGCATTTCATGCTTGCATTAGCTTGCATGTTCCAGGAGTGAACTGTTCCCATTGTCACAGCTTAAGTAGTTTTGTCATGGGAATAGACTGAATTTGGGCAGGAATGTGTGCCCATTATCCTGAGTTTGAAGGGGATCCCTTCAGGGATCTTTGGCTGAAGTTATTAGTGATTTGCCCATCCCAGAGGTGTGGATTTGCCTCATTCCAAAGTGACAGGTGATCCATACAGTGACTTTCACCCAACTGGTCTCCTGCTTCTGTCACTTTAGGTTCCCTCCAGCATCTAAGATGGTAGAATTATAGCATCGTAAAGGTGGAAAGTGTCACAGAGGTCATCTGGTCCAAGCCCATAGTAGGTAGATTATCTGTCCACAGATAGTTTATTCAGTCACAGGATTCATGGCCCATACAAAGACAAACACTTCCTGTCTGTAACTAATAAAGCTGTGGTCTGCTTTGTTCCATACCATCACGTCTGTGTTTCAGTGCAGTACTCAACCCTGATTCACCACTGTGGCTGAAATGCTTGGGGTTCTTGCATTCAGTGTGTTTTTGCTCAGGCTATAACAATGTATACGGAAAGATGCATCTTCAGAAACACAGAGACCTATATTTCCCGCCTGAGGAATCTGTGGTTTCCTCTGACTCTGCCCCTCCTCCTCTGGCCCTTTCCTTTATCCCTGGAAGAAGATTAACTCTTCAGGATGCCTATCATCAAATTGCATTGGTCCAAAAGGGATTCTTATGCTCCCAGGCATCTGGCATCATCAGAGAATTTAATCTTTGTGCATTGATTGTCACGCTAGCTCTGGAAGAGGACTTCAGACTTCAAGCAGAGCTTCCCTGGTTTGAAAGAAACTCGCTGCTTGTCAGTGGGAATTTTAAAATCATCTCAGCAGCAACAGCCTTCCTGGCACTGACAGCCTGAAACAAGGCCTTGTAAGGCAAAGGAGTTGTCAAGTGAGAGACAATTTACAGCAAAGTAAAGGGTATTGTTACACAAATAAACATTCTGCAGAGGTACCCAATGTTTACCCATTGCCATGAACCAAATAGGAGACTTTCCTAAAAGCTAACTGAAAAAAGCCTTTTAATTTTCATAGTTATCATGCTGTCTTGGCATTAGCTTAATGAAAGCCACTATCATTTCAGGGAATCCATCCAATTCCCAAAAATCATACCTTTCACTTAAAAAAAAAAGTATGTCTAACATTCATGGATGCAGAGCTAGATTTAAAAGCTGGGGTCATCCAGAAACACATAGTTTACACTACACTGACTACCAAACCATTTCCGGGAACAATTCAAGTGCTGGTTAGGAATTTAAAGCCCTACATGGCTTGGGTCCAGGCTATCTAAGAGGCTGTATCTCCCTATACAAGCTGGCCCGAGTTGTTAAGATCCTTGGGAGAAGGCTTTCTCTTGGTGCCATCACCACCACAGGCACATCTGGTGAGAACATGGGGAAGAGCTCTCTCAGTGGCTCCTCCCAGCTGGGGAATTCCCCTCCATGGGAGGTCCAGTTAGTCTGCTTCCTTCACACTTTCCAGAACCAGCTTAAGACTTTCTTTTTAGGCAGGCCTTTGATTAATTTTTTTTAATTATATAGTAGACTAGTGTTAATAGTGTAGTGGGTTTTCAATTATGTATATTTTAAATTATGCTTTCAATGTATTTTGATCTGTTTTCAATTATCTGCTTTTAATAGTATTGCTGTTTAATTTTTTTTAAAAAAAAAAAACTTTTGAGAGCCAGCATGGAATAGTAGCTTGAGGATTGCACTATGACTCTGGAGACTAGGGTTCGAATCGCTGCTCTGCTATGAAAACCCACTGAATGACCTTGGGCAAGTCACACACTCAGAGGAAGGCAAAGGCTAACACCTGAACAAATCTTGACAAGAAAACCCCATGATATGGTCACTTCAGGGTCATCCTAACTTGGAAACAGCTTGAAGTGTGGACTTGCGCACGTACGCAATGACGTGCAAAAACCATGCAAAAAAAAGGGCCAATCACAGCTGATGGGGCAGGGTGAGGGGAGTAGCGGGAGTGGCCATGGCAGGGGCAGTGTGGATTCATGAACTCGCACTCCTCCGAATCAGAATAGAACAAACACAGTAGCTGTGGGGAAGGAAATGAGGGAAAGTCTGCCTTGTTTCGAGCCCAGAAAATCTGGTAAGAAACGGCACAAACCGATTCACCAGCCTCATGCGGAAAGTGCCAAAGAAACAATCAAAAACTTATATTTTAAATGCTGCATACTGCGTTGGATCTTTTTATGGGAGAAGGATGGGGTATAATCAAACAATTTCCTATTCAAATTCTTAACATCTATTAGACCTGCTTATTCAGCTCTAATACATACAAATGGCTCGTGTACACACACATTACAGAATGAGCCACCCACTGATTGGTCCATGAGTTGCCTGTGTGTGTATGCGTGTGTGCGTGTATCTGAGAATGCACATTTAGATACCCAAAATTTAAAACAAGAATATTTAACAGGCAAAGCAAGACTCATTCAACTTCCTTCCCTTAGCCTCTGGTATATGCTACCCTACTCGTGCCAAAGAAAAAGACCTACTACACAAAATTCTTCAAAGTTTCCTCTCTCTGAACATCCAACTGAGTTTCCGTGCATCCTAGTATTGTTTTTAGGATAATCCAGCTCAAAATTGGATCTCTACAAAGGTGTCATTTGAGGCCCTTTCCCTATACAGTGTAGTCTCTGTTTTTTTGTCTGTTTTCCTTCTGCTTATGCAAGTGTAAATAGATTTGTTTTGTTTTTAAATCAGCTTTCTTAATTTGGGTAGAATATTCATTTTTATCGCTGCTATTCGTCCTATTTATTTAATGATAAATTTAAGTTAGACCATCTTTTTAATTCATCAGATATTTCTTTCCATAATTTACTATAATTGTTGCCAAACAAGTCTTTATTACTTTCTGTAAACCATACTCCCAGGTATTTTATTTTTTTTCTCTGTCTTAATTCCTGTCATTTTAATAATTTCTTCTTTTTCTGTTTGTCTCATATTCTTTGTCATTATATATGATTTGTATTTATTTATTTATTTATTTATTTTTATGTTTAAATAATAATATATTTATTATTTATATATTTATCCAAATCTTCTTAATTCCTGAATCAGTTCTTTAATCCCCATCCTTGGCTCTTCTATAAAAAATACTATGTCGTCTGCAAATGCTCTGAGTTTATGCTCTTGATCTTTAATTTTAATTCCTTTTATTTCGGATTTTGATCGAATACTATTGTTTAATATTTCCAATGTGGCAATAAGAGCGGAGATATCAGACAACCTTGTCTTGTTCCTTTACTGATCTTTATCTCTTCTGATGATTCTCCATTTATTATAAGTTTAGCTCTTTGCTCTTTATAAATCTGTTCTATCCAACCAATGAAGCTCTCTCCACAGTCCATTCTTTTTAATGTCTCTATCATAAATGTCCATCTGACTCTATCAAATGCTTTTTCCACGTCAAGGAAAAGAATAGCCAATTTTTTTTCATTTCTCTTATCAAAATGTTCAATCATGTTTTAAAAAAGTTCTGTTATTTCTCAGCTGTCTATCAGGCAAAAAGCCATTTTGATCAGAGTGTATAAACTTCCTATTTCAAAACTTGACAATTATTACAAACAATAAACCTATTCAAAAATGGGAAAAAGAATTATCTAAATTCATTTGGTCGGGTAAAAAACCAAGAATTAAATAGAAGCTGCTGACAGAACAAAAAGAGAGAGGTGGATGTGGTTTGCCAGACCTAAAGTTATATTACTATGCTAATGCAATGATCTGGATACAAGATTGGATTACCCTGAAAGATAAAAGTCTTTTAACATTAGAAAGATCAAATATGAGATTTGGATTTCATGCTTCCTTATGGTACGGCAAAGAGAAAATAGACAAAGACTTTATGACTCATTATATAAGAAGATCACTAATTAAAATGTGGAAGAATGTAAAGAAATCTACATACAATAGAATACCTCTTTGGTTATCCCCCCAAGAAGCTTTATATGGGAAATGGTCAGATCAAAATCAGGAATGGATAAGATATAAAGATTTAGTAATTCAAGACAAACAAGAAGGAATAAGGATCCGAACCCAGGAAGAACTTGCTTTACAAGGTTCTAAACTTAGTTGGTTCCCATATCTTCAACTGAAAGAACATTATGTTATGGATCAAAAGTTGGAGAGCATATCTATTCAAAAAACATATAACGAGTTGGAGAATATAATACTTCTCAAAACAACCCAAAAGATCTCGCAATTTTACAAAAAAATTTAACTCGTAAACTAGAAGACAAAACAGTAAAAGAAGTAATGATAAAATGGGTGCTAAATTTCCAACATGAAATACCACTTGAGCATTGGGAAATAGTGTGGAAAAACACGAACGAGTTTACTAACTCTCAAGATTTAAAAGAAAATTTTATTAAAATGATGTATAGGTACCATCTCACACCTGAAAAGATTGACAAAATATACCATACAGGAAATAACAAATGTTGGAAATGCAAAGACGACATAGGCACTTTTTATCTCATATGGTGGACATGTCCAAACACTAAGAAATATTGGATAAAGACACATGAAGCACTGAAGGAAATATTCAAGATTTCATTTCCGATGTTAACAGAATTATATTTACTAAATATGACACACGTGTTGGATAAAAATATTGGGCACCAAACCAAACGTATAATACTATATTTAATAACATCGGCCAGAATGATCTTTGCAGGATCCTGGAAAATGCCTTTTGTCCCTGATATAGAACAATGGATGTTAAAAATAATAGAAATGAAACAGTTTGATATACTTTCTCATTATTTAAAAGGGAAACAAGTTAATTTATTGGAAAAACAATGGCAATCGGTAATGACATATGTAAATGGACATGGTGTGAATAGTGGATAAATCAAAGTTTAGATGTGAAGAAGTAGAAGGTATGTAAAAGAAGAAGGAAACATGTGAATTATGGAATAGAGAGAATTATATTGATTGTGACAAATATAGATTATCTTTATACAACATTAAATCAGGTATTGTAAACAATTATTTTTTGTAAAGATGTTAAAGGAAACGTGTATTCAAACAGTAGAAAAAGAGAAGACAAACTAAGTTAAGGGAATTACATAAGATGAAATAGCGTAAATATAATTATGTTGTGTAGACAGCAAAGGAAGTCAAAATGATACAGGTGAACTTAGGGAACTTTCCTATATATAATTAATAATAAACAGATGGTAGTTTGTATAACTGTATGTAAATATTTAGAAACGATGAGAACGAACATTATGTAATGTCACCATTTATTTTTAATTATATGAATGTATTTTATAGAAAAAAATAAATTAAAAAAAACATCAAACCATCTTTCTTGTTGGATGCCCAGACACTTCATATTTGAATCATTGCAGCCACACTTCCTTTTAGGGTCTCCTTTATCCTCCTCCCATTAAATGGATTTTTATGTCATTCTAAAGCCAGTGGTGGTTGGTGGGTTCCATATCAGTGGTGTGGTGAATCCAGTCCAGGGTTTGGATAGCTTTAAATCAGTTACTTGCAGTGCTGAACCTATTTGAGGTAGATGGTTCAGCACATTGGACAGCTCTGGAGTCTGAGCTAAAACTTGGGATGGATTCACTACCCAACTGGCTGATACATTTGTGGCAGCTTGACCTGATGAAAACAGTCATTTGGTGAAGAAAAGAATAAGTAGGAGCTGGTACACATGATGACAGGAATCTGTATGTGTGTATTCATCTATCACTCACATGCCACCTCCCTCATTTGCGATGGTGATACAGTACAGTGCTAGCCAATCTGCTGTGTTGGTACCTGGAGACCACCCACTGCAAGCTTTTCCCTTCTTAATCTCATGATGCTCACTCCTCCTTTTTCTCTTCTCCCAGAGGCCTTAGGATCCTTTTTCTTTTTCTTTTTTTCTTTTTCTTTTGTTGTTGTTGTTGTTGTTGTTGTTCTAACCTCCATTAGTGCTCCAGACAAACTGATTAGGCTCCTGCTAGTTATGTACAGCTGAAGACTAGCTTTTTTGGTAGAACTGAACTATTGGGAAAAGACAAAATACTCAGTAAAGTGGCACACAGTAGGGGAAAAAAAAGTTTACAGATGGATCAAGGAAGCCATCGCTCTGAGATTTTAAGACCTACACAGTCTGTTGATGGCTGCAGGCTCTCTTAGAAGTCTCTCATTCCCATAAGTTGAAACTGACTTGATGGGAAATGACAAGAACACTCCAAAAGCCAACTTCTGTTATATTTCATATGATTTTGTAACTGAATGGGTCTTGTAAATGAGCTATTCTCCAAAAGAGAGTTAACTCCATGCATTCTTTAAAAAAATATGTGTTAAAAATGAAACTAATTAAAAATAGATCTGGTATGAGATACTGATAGAAATTTAAAAAGATTTATTGTTATCAAGGTTAAAGATCCCTTCTAGGTGTGTACATTGGAATGTGCATAGGCTTACCCATAACACCTGAGCACTGTTGCCTTTGGTGTAATAAGGTTAAACTAACAGCAAATGGTACAAATAGGAGTTACTTTGCACTTCTGCTCATTTGTGTGTGTATGTGCCTTCAAGCCACCTATTGGCTTATGGCAACCACCTGAATTTTATAGGGTTTTCTTAAGCAAGGAATATTCAGAGGTGGTTTTGCCACTTACTTCCTATGAAATATAGCCTACCTGACCCACTATTCATTGGGGGGTTTCCCATTCAAATACTAACCAGAACTTCCAAGATTAGACAGGGTCTGATGCCTTTAATGAATATAAAAGTGAATGCACTCCATTTGGATCAGTTTTTCATTGGGCACACACTGGTAAAATGTTCTTTCTGTCACAGAAGCCATTTGGGTTTCCATTAGGAAGGCCCGATCCAACTTAAAACAAGAAAAGCTGCAATTACCATATTTGCTGGCGTATAAGACGCACCAGCATATAAGACATGCCCCATTTATACAACAGCAAATATTATTTGCCGGCATATAAGATGCACAGGCATGTAAGACACACCTCATTTTCAAACAGTATTTCTTGGGGGGGGGAATGTCTTATACACCAGCAAATAGGGTATATATTATAGACTATAATTTTAACCTTCTGGATATTTGGAGGGGGGAAAATTTATCATGAGAACCGTAATGCTGTAGCGGTTTGAGTGTTGGGCTACGGCTCTGGAGATCAGAGTTTGAATCTCCACTCAGACATGGGAACCCACTGAGGGACTTTGGATAGGTCATACTGTCTCAACCTCAGAGGGAGACAAAGGGCAAACCCCTCTGAATAAATCTTGCCAAGAAAATCCCATGAACAGTTTGGCCCAGGGCCATCATAAGTCAAAAATGGCTTAAAGGCACACAACAACAATAGCACAACTATAATTTATATCCATCTGTAATTTATTCATAAACAACAACAACAACTGTACAATGTATTGTTTAAACTAGAAGAGCATAGTAAAACCAGTAAAGTATCAAAGATGATTGGAAAGATTTCTGTCTATAGTATATATGGAATTATTCCAAAATGCTCTTTGGATGAAGCATTCATTTTCAAATTTTGTTCAGTAGTAAACATTTAAAATTGATTCAATATAGGATATGTGGCAACCATTGGGATAGCTGGATTTCAGTCTGTTTATATAAATGTCTCTAAAGTACCTGCAAGCAAAATTAGTTGCTGAGCAAGAAAATTATTCTCAAATCATGAGGCTACTTCTTGAATATCTGGACCTGAACCAAAATGTTCAGAGAGTAGAATTCTGAGGTAGGCAGAGGCTTCAGCACAAGGCATAGGTAGGTTGCAGAGCTAGCGTTAAGGTTCAGGATTGCTTCTACTGATGCCCACTGACAGTGATGGGCTGAATGTCCTCTATCAGCTCATGTCAATCATTCAACTTGGCTATGTTGGGTGGGGAAGAGCAGTTGTAGCTCATTGTGTCCAAATCGGTGGAGTAGTGAATCCACTCTGGGTCTTATTCGAAACTATAAAGGAGTTCTCCAGGAAGCTGAGCCTTTTTGAGGGTTAGGGTTTAGCATCTTGGATAGCTCCTTAAAAGTTTGGACTAAAACTCAGAAAGAATTCATCACATCACTGCAAGGTCTCATCCATTAGGCAGTTTAAGCACAGTACTTCACTCGCATGAAAATATGAGGGCCTACAAAAACAGGATTTTAGAAAATTTTATGATTTTACAAAAACATCCCTAATAGTACATCGAGGTGAGGCAGGGAGTCAAATAAAAGAGTGCCTAGGGCATACAAAAACCTTAATGCAACCCTGCTTCACTGAGATGGAAACCACCAGCTACTTCTGGTTCACACCCCACCCACACACCGTTGCTCAATCATAGAATAGTAGAGTTGGAAGAGACCACAAGGGCCATTGAGTCCAACCCTTTGCCATGCAGGAATACACCATCAAAGCATTCCTGACAGTTGGCCATCCAGCCTCTGTTTAAAAACTTCCAAAGAAGAAGATTCCGCCACACTCCGAGGCAGTGCGTTCTACTGTCAAACTGCTCTTACTGTCAGGAAGTTTTTCATCCAAACATGTTTGAAAAGAACTGCTTCTTTGGTCCAGGAACTGCTGCTTTGGTTTTTGGCTATGTATGGGATTAAATATATTTTCTGTTCCCTGATCTAATGCTTTGGGGTGAGAATACAGATCTTTGCACATATAGCAGCAAAATGCAAGTTAATGGTTGCGCAAAGTTTGCTGTGGAGACAGTGTTGTTGTTTTGTTGTTGTTATTGTTTTGTTGTCATTGTTATATTTAAAGTACAAGAGAGCTGGCCAAGCTCAAAAGACTAAGAAATACTGGACCAAATCAATGCATTCTCCTTGGATGAAAGTCTAGACCAAGATGTGAGGTCTCTTTACTCCAGTGAAACAGCCACTTAACTTAGCTTGCTGTCCTGAGTTACTGAAATGCAACCCTGAATAGTTTCTCTGAATTCCAGGAAGGTCTTTCCTGAATATATAGCATATATACCCGGCATTGCCCAGGATTTTATTTTCTCATAGGTAATACTTGTTAGAAAGATTTGAGATCCTAATTCCCCAAACTATCTTGTCCAGTACCTGTAACTTTTCCCCATATTCCTCAATCCAATCTGTATTCAGAGTTATTAACATACAGAGGTTGGGTTCCTGAGGGAATACGTTGCCCTCCTCCTTCTTGCTGCTAGGCCTAATCTCCATAGCAACTGGCCAAGCCCAAGAGCTCTTTGGCTGAGAATTCTAAAGGCCTCTCTCTAAACTGCAAATCCCAGGATTCCATAAAATCTTCACAGCCAGCCAATAGTATGAGGTCTTCACCTGACACAGCCAATCATATGAGGTCTTCACCTGCCTGACATAGACAAACAAACAAACTCTGACTTTTATATATTAGTAGATAAAAGCTTCCCCAAAGCTCTTCCTGAGACACAGACACAATTTCCCTTCAAAGGTATCTGTTGCACACACAGACACACACAGAGAATACACACACAAACACACACTGAAAAACCAATTGAGGTGAAACTTTAGATGACACTCGTCCCCTAGAAAGACAAGAAAGAAAATCTCTTATTGCTAACTTTTCAAAGTTACCTATTTCCTTTCCCATGTTGTTGTGTACCTTTACGGTTTTTCCAATTTATGGCAACCTTAAGGTGACCCTGTTCGGCCTAAGTACCCTAAAGGCACCAGGTGGCAACTGATTTTGAAAGCTATGCAGAATCAGCTCTAGTTAAATATTGTTGGATAGGAGACCAGCAATGAATACCAGGTGCTGTACACTATATTTCAAAAGAAGGAACTAGCAAAATCACTCCGGAGCATTATTTGGCCAAGAAAATCCTATGAAATTCATGGGGTTGCCATAAGCCAACAGGCAACTTGGAAGAACATACACACACAAAGTGACCCTGTCATGGGATTTTCTTGACTAGATCTCTTCATATAGGGTTTGCCATTGCCTTCCTCTGAGGCTGATTTGCCCAAGGTCAGCCAGAGGGTTCCCATGGCTGAGTCAGGATTCGAACCCTGGCTTCCCAGGTTCCTTGTCCAAATGACTGTACAACATTGGCCCTCCTTTTTTATACTCACAGTAAAATAAAGACATTATGGACAAAAGTAATTTGGAATTACAACTTTATATTTCAAATTGTTGATAAATATCAACGGTTAACAGTATCATCTTGACCATATTAATTATATATGTGTTTGAGTACTTTGTTAATATTAAGATTACAAAAATGTACATTGAGTATTTGAATGCCATCTAGTGGACTCTCACAGCAATGTTAGTGTGTACTGTTCAGCCCCAGCTGCCAGAAAACAGCTGATTACCATTACTATATGCTACAATTCTCATTGAATTAGGATATAAGAGAGCTTCCAATAAAAATCAAATGTTCCACTGATGGTTACTTTAATTACAAATCATTTCAGAAAGATGCCTGGTGGTGAAATGTATTTTTATCACATTGTCATATAAATACAGAACTAAATCATTGCTAGTAACTGGCTGCTCATCTCCAGTGCCGGATTTTCAGCTTGAAACTGCAGAGTTAGATTTATCATGTCATGTGACTCTATTTATTTGGGGATGAACTGGCACCATTCTTTCTTATTTCATTATAAACTTTTTAATACAAAGATAACTGTAACCCTATTCATCTGTTACTCCTATCAATGGAATATGATTGCAAAAGGGTGATACAGCTGCACAATTTACACTGCAGATCAGACAATTTACTTTTTGGACTTGTCCAAAAAAGTGATTTTTGAAAGCTCTAGTCTTTCACCTGACCCCAAATTCACACCTATGCTTCTAGCCTTGCCATCTCTATCTCTGTGCTGAGTATAACGTCAGAAGTGGGAGCTTTCAGTACCCATGGAGGCTTTCTCCTCTACCAAGAACCTACAGGGCTGTGCATTAGGCAGGAATATAAAAAGCACCCTTCCCCACTTTAAAAGTTGTGGGTAACACAGCAAAAGTGAGACAAACAAGCAGCACAATATTAGAGCCAGGGCTAAATGCATACCCCTGCTGCCTTTCCCCCATTGTCATGAGCAAATACTCCAAATAATCATTGTGCTTACTTTGAATTATCTCTCTCTTTCTCTTGGAATAAGTTTTGATGTTGGTCGTGCTTCAGATACATTTAAACTTCAACTGAATTATCGTAGACTTCCTTTTCCATGTTATGACAATTGAAACCAGTTGATTACTGTTTTCCTTTGTATGCATACACTCCAGCTGAGAATGTTTGCTTCTTAATGACTCTGGGCTTAAAAACCATGTATCTGTTTGTCAGTTCTTAAGGTGCTATCATGAAAGACATTGTGCAGAGCTTCCATGCTGGACTAGGACTCTAGGAAACCAGAGTACAAATCTCTGCTTGCCCAAAAAAACCCAGTGGGTGACCTTGGGCAAGTCACACTCTCTCAGCCTTCAAGGAAGGCAATGGCAACCCCCCCAACACATCTTGCCAAGAAAACCCCATGATAGATTCACCATATAAATCAAAGCAAGCTTGAAGCCACATAACAGCATAAAGCTGTCAAGACTTTTGCTACACCCACCTACCTTTCCCCTCCCTCCATCTTGTTTTGTTCACCGCTCAGGGTAGAATTCTAGAAAAACTGAAATACACTTCTTCTGTGTTGTGATTTTTAATTGGTCCTAATAAAAGCAGCTAGTGATGTTTACACATTTCTTGGTGCTCCTGTAGAAGACAAAGAACAGGGTTATGACAGCTGGCTCGAACAAAGGTTTATTTTCGTGTGCATAGAAGGCCAACGATACATTACTAGCTGCAGTGCCATGCCTGGCATCCATTCTTGTGGGTGAAAGTGGCTTGTGTGTCTGTGTGGGGAATAAATGGACAAGTGTTCCCTGGCACAGCTGTATTTGTCTATGTAACAACACACTGTGAGTCACTGCCTTGCTACGCTCTCACTGGAATGTCTTTGCTAGATGAATCTATTCAGAATACCATTGAAGGTAGTCTGTTCTACAATATTATCTTTTATGGCTGAATGTGAAGTGAGCAGTGATCACCAACCACTTACATTTTTCCTCAAAAGGTCTGAACCCTTTCTCATCTTCTTCTTCTTCCTACTGAACAAACCCTGAACAAATGATATTGACTGTAGATAGGAGGATTAAATGGAATGATGTATTGCTTTCATACATGGAATCAAAATTATATCTGGGGGATTTCATCAAACTAAAGGGTAAGATAGCACAGGCCACTGATAGAAGCTTAGCTATCTCACTGTTCCAGCAACTGATGGATTTACTTAAACCTTCCTTTTTAAAAACAATCCTTGCCTCCACGAACTATCACTCCAGTTGGGGAAATGCTTGGTTTGAGGAGAAGTGTAAAACGTTGAAAAGATAGATGATAAGTGTAAGTGCTACCATGATAGCAATTCCTTCTGAGTTCCTTCTTACTGTTATGAGCTATGTAGATCTTATAAGATCTTATAAGAAATTAATTAATCAAAAGAAAATAACTTATCATAAGGAACGTTGAGAGAGAAATGGGCCTGCCCTTTTTACAGAGAAATCTTGTAAAGTCCTGGGCTTTAATATCAACAAACACCTACTCTTTATTGCTTTATTGCCACAACTAAATAGAAAGTCACTTTAGCGGTGTGATAATTAACAGAGCAACCAAAGAACCAATTATTGTCCATTATTTTAAACTGGGCCTCTCATTGGAATCCTGTTAATATAACACTCAAAAGCATTAATTTCAGGTCTATGAAATAGGGAAGGATTCTGGGGAAAATAGACTCCCCTCAGAATTGTTTGCCCTTTTTCCAGACTGGTAGGTACCTATATTTGTATTGCTGTTTTCCCTAATTGATCAAACAGGCATCTTTCCAGCTGGTTGGCTCTCAGCCATAGTGGTCCCCATCTGTTTTTTTCTTTTTCTTTTAAAGTCACTGAGAATGATTCAGCTAATTATGGCCCTATCAGCCTTCTTGATGTCTTGGGAAAATCTATACCTGACATCTGGCTTTATGCTTGCATGCAAAGCTGTTTGCTAGTTGTAATAAAATCATGACTGAGTGACATTTAAGGTATTCAGATGGAACTATGTCATGATTTATACCGAAACATTGCTTAATCTGCATGGATATATGTATACACTAAATGAGTAATTTGATTTTTTTTCTTAAGTGGATAAATGCATCCGGTTTAACTTAACCGGAAGATGTTTGGTTCTCTTATCCAAGCAATATTGTACTGTCCTTGAACCAGTGCTCCCAACTGGTTCTCCAGTTCCAGGAGTGCTATCTTTTTATTTCCTCCATAACTCTAGTCTTGTTTTCTTCTTCCTCTCCTCTGCCTTTGGTTTTTATTTTATTTTTTCCCCTCTTAGCTCCAACCAGTCCTGAGAATAGTTTCTTGGCTGCTTATCAAACTGTTTCAGTTTCCTGTGGTAAATATTTGTACAATGCCTGGTTGAACTTTATAGTATGGTTGCTGTTTTCCACAACAGGTATCTATCTGAACAAAGCGGTATGTCTGTGGTGTGTATATGTGTGCATAGCTGCAGGAAACATCACTTTGCATGAAGTTTATAGATTTGTGGCCTATCATGAATAGGTATCATGAAATGGAATCCAGAGTATAATAAAAGAAATCTAAACTGTGGCCAATTGCCTGGAGATTTCCTTGCAGAAACAGAAAACAATCCCAAAATGTGGAAGATACATAATTATTTCAGTTGATTTCTTATATAGGAAGGCTGATGTTTTCCACTCATATCTCACAAAAGCATAAAGAGCATACATTTTTAGTTTTTTGTTTAAGACAAATGGAGAATTGAAGGTTTGGCCCAACAATTCAAATGAAACTGACACTTGAAATCTATCAGTTTTGCATGGAGAGGCAGCTATGAAGTTGCTTCATCAAGAGAAAATACTGACTAGATATTTTTATTTGGGGTAATAAGTGTTATCATATATACACTATAGCCTCATAGAAGTTTACACACTTACACACACACACACACACACAATCAATCATGGATTCTCACCTTTGCCACTTGAGATATCAGCAAAATGTAGTTTGGTGTGAATACTAAGAACTACTTGCTAGCCATAGGTCCACTCACGTTCTCCTGCACAAGTCACTTCACCCCCTCACTTTGAGGGAGTGGGTAAATTGCAAGGGCTTGTCATATCACTGAGAGGCCCTGAGGGTGTGTAACACCCTTTTCTGGGGCTGATCACTGACATGAAATTCCATTATGATCGGCCCAAACTGTTAACTCCCCTCATGACTTTGACGGGTTACTTTCCATGGTACCATTTTAATAGTTAATTTACACTGACTTACTCCCAGATGCATTACTCAGCCACTCAACTATCACTCGAAGTGAGGTGTGACCTTCCTTGTATTCCATTCCACAGCTCACCCAAATTAGTGTGCTGACCTATATCGGCAACTGTTAACAGAAACAATGGATTCCCAATTGCAGCACTGAGAAACACTGAATATTTCAGGAAACAAGTAATGTTGCTCTGGCCTGATCATGTACTCTCAGTTTGCCTAGAATTTTAAAATTCCATCCTGATGTGCCATTGGGGCACATTCCTTTTAAAGGAACTTGCCAGAACACAACATAAATGTGAGATGCCTCTGGAGAGTGTCATAGGAATTTGGACAATGGCAAAGATACTTGACAGAAGAAAGTGATTCTCCATCACCCTTACAGGAGCTAACTGCATCTAAATTATTAAACAGCCTGAAGGATGACTACTTAGTTGCTATTCTCTGCCCCCCCGCCCCTGCCCAACATTCCCTTGAGCTTTTAGCCAACTCTGTTTGGATTAAGATGGGCTACTTAATCTTTAAAATATGTGTTTCCATAACAAAGGATGGATCATGCATAAATTCTACATATTGCTGTGCAAGCCAGCGATTTCTTGGAAATCCCCCACAAGGTGCTGTCTTTCCCTGCTAACATTATTTTCTTCTTTAGAATGTCTTTTTCTCCCCCACAGTGAAATGTAGCTATTGACAAGAATGCCATAAAAAGCTACTGAGTTAACCACTTCTGATCTAGGAAGGAGTATAACTACTGTAGGATTGCTTCTCTGCCTTTCTTGGCTTTTAGTCATGGCTGGACTGCATAAAACCCCCATAGTGGTGGAGGTGATATAGATGCAGAAGGCAAAGCAGGAGGAGGGCAAGTAAACAAATGTAAAAATTATATATTAATTTCTCCCTCCCATAGAATGGATTTAAAGGTTGATTGTGAATGCACCTGAAATACAGAGCTAAAGAATGAATGCATCACAGGGATGCTGGAATCATATTTTTGTTTCTCCATTTGGTCTGCTGGGAAGCAATGATTTATATAAGTACATCTGTGCCACTAGTGGCTACACTCCATAATTTTTAAGACTACCCTCCTCCTCGGAGAAGAAATAAAAGAGCCTGATCCCATGTGGCATAAAATAATTTAGATGAGAATATTACTTGCCCTAAATAGCCTAACGGCACCCACCTCATCTGACCTCATCTGACCTAAGGCTCAGCCCTAGTTAATACTTATATGGGAGACTGTCAATGAATACCAGGTACTGTAAGCTGTATTGCAAAGGAAAGAACTGGCAAAACCACCTCTGAGTATTCCTTGCCTAAGAAAACCCTATGAAACTCATGCAATCTCCTTACGCTGACAGGTGACTTGAAAGCACATACACACATATTGTTTTACTTTCAGAGGAAGAAACAAGGTGAAGGGCCACAGACGTAGTGTATGTACGTAGGCAAGTGGAAAAGGCATGGTGGGGAACATATGGTGGAAGACAAGCTGGAGAAAGAAGAGCAAGCCCATGGTAAAGACTGGAGGTGAAAAGCAATAATCATAAGCAGATGTCATGGGGTTTCTAAAAATTGGATTGGTGTGGCCACTCCTTGCTCAAAGCAAACATTTACAGTAGGAGTTAATTATGTCCTATAGCACGTTATTATTACGCTTCAACTGTTTTAAATTGTTGACATGGAAGTTCCAGTACCAATAAACAAGGACAACTGCAAAGTGAATTATCAGCTTTTCCTGTGGGCAGTGGGACTTGGTTTGAGACATCTCACCAGATAAGTGATCAGTTGTAGTAACTATGAATGTTCTTACTGCGTGTTAAGAAGAAGATCAAACCTAGTCAAAATCACCATACACAAAGTCCTGCATACTCATGTAGCTTTTTAAGGCACTTCTTTGCATGTATGAAGCCTGATCTGGAAGGCATTGCCAGTACTGATGTCCCTAACAGGATCTTCAGCCTTGCTGGATTAGGATATCATTTGTTAAGGATAAATCTAAGGAAGAAGCAAATGCCAGAAAGCATAGTTGACTACAGTTTGGCCAACCCCCCAAAACATGTGCATAGCTGTCAACTAGAACTCACCATGCTGTCTTCAAACCTCTGCTCAGAGCTAGTGTTTCTTCACAAAAGAGACAGAAGTATGGACTACAGATGCCCAGGCCTCTCATTCCTCATTAAGGTCTGCTGCACCCAGTGTCTTTGCAGCCATTTTGAGAGGAAATATGGTCATGAAGACCCTGCCATGTGCTGCAGTCACAGTGAACATCATTAAGGCATTATTTTCCAAAGGAAGTTTTTATTTAAAAAAAAATCTGAAAAACTTGTTCTATTTCACTTAATAAATTTGGAGCTGATTTTCTACAAAAAAATTGCGTGACTTATATTATGTAGTTTTATTTCCTAATCAACAAATCTGAGCATCAAGTAATTCATTCCTGTGCATTCTGTGGCATCACCAAAAAGTAAAATCTTACATTTTCTCAGTTACACACCCAAAACATATGCACAACACAAAACTTCATACTGGGTTTTTGTTCCATCAGTTGTTATCAAATGTTTATTCACCCGTCTGGTCTGACATCATTTAATTTCCATATGATTAAAAATCATTTAATGCATTGCACTGGCATAAAATAAATATTACACTTTTACCTGACCAACCTCATTTTTTTAGTCAGCCACGCATAATGAAAAATACCTTTTTGTTCTACTGAATCAATTAAATATATGAAGTTTAGATCTCTATCTTCTGGAGTCCTTCCAAAAACTCTGAGGTCTGCTGTGGAATAATATACCATTTAAAAAAAGAAACACTAGCTGGTAACTGTGGAAAGGACTTTAGCAAAAGGATTTTCTTAACCTTTTCAAATATTCCACTGGACTGCATGTCTAATGTTGACAATTTTTAAGGGTCACTTAGCAGTCAATCTTATGTCTACATGCAAAAGTAAAAGTGATGAAAGCTTAGCTGCAAGTCTCACTCAAGCTCCTAGCTTTTCCATATTTTATCTGTGTGAGGCAAAGTAGGAAAAGCCACTTGATAGACAAGGATCTGAATTATACCTCATGTGTAAACCAGTAAAGCATTACTCTTGTTTGCAAAACAAACCCATCAAAAACAAAACAAAACACATTCATGTGTTCCTTGACAGATTAATCAGAAGCCTAAATCCAGCTGTTTACCTCCATAGACTAGACCTACTGAATCAATGGAAATTTGCTAAGTCAACATTAATGATTCAATGGATCTGCTGTAGTAGCACTAACAATTCATGGATTTAGGCCATATTATCAATCCAGACGTTATTTTTCTCTGCATATACTAGAGTTGATTTCTTCTACCCATCCCAGAAGAAATCTTCTTTGTGAACCTTTATGTCAAATATCCAACCTCATTATATTTCAAGTAAAAATATTTTATTTTAACATGCGATGTCTGACAAACAATGTTCAATGATTTCTACTGTATCTGTTTTAACTTTTGTACGCTACCTTGAGTCCCAGGGGCTGGGGAAAAGATGGGATGATGATAATAATATTTTTATGGTAATAAAAATATTGGCTGGAATCCAGTATCAGCTTATATTTAAGTACTTAACTGAGTAACTTCTCCTGGCCTGACCTTTCCAAACATACATTCACCCATGCTCTGATCATTGGCAGAATAGACTTCTTTCTCCCCATGCAACTGATGCCCAGGAAAGTAGGTTGGAAGGGGACATGTTACAATCAAGGGAATACTGTCAAAATCATGACTAAGCAATTATCATGAACATGAACAAGTACCTAACTGTAACTTACTACTTAGTCACAATTTTGATACTATTTCCACGATCCTATCTTGTCCTCTACCTTACTTTACTGGACACCAGCTACATGAAGAGAAGGGAGCCCATTCCACTGGTGACCGTAGAATGGTTAAACATCGTTTCTGTCAGGTTTGGAGGGGTTGGGCCAAGAGAAGTAAAAATTTTCTATAATTGCCCCTGTCTGACATGGAATCCTTGCAATTTAACTTCTGTACTCTGCAAAAGCTTCTAGATGAGGTTTTAGGAAACTCACCAGACCACACAGCCAACCATCCTCTTAAGCATGAAGTAGAAGAGTAGTGGTTAAACAAGTTGTCTTTCTGTCATTGCTGACTCTATTCAGCTACTCCTAAAAAAACAGGCTGAAAAGCACTATCAACCACCAAATAAAGGGAAATGTATAAACTAGTTTTACACATTTGGCTCTATTTGTTGGTTGATAACACTTTTGATAGGAGCATGGTATAGTGGTTTGAGCATTGGATTACAACATTGGAGACCAGAGTTTTGATCCCCCTCTTGGCCCACTGGGTGACCTGGGCTCATCATCCACTCTCAGCCCCAGAAAACCTAGTGATAGGGTCACTTTATGGTCATCCTAAGTCAGAAACAACTTGAAAGGCACACAGCAACAAATTTAATTTTGGAGCAGCATCTAAATGCAGTGACATATTAAGTTGACAGGGTTAGTTAAGAGATAATATGCAATGGCAATTAGGATTTAGCTAGTTGACAGCTTATGTATCATAACTGAAATCTGCCAATATCCAGATAAGCGTAAGATGCCAACAGATCTAAAGTATTTAAGGTCTCAAAGTTAAGCGCTGCAACATTTGAATTTTTGTATTTAAACTTCTCATCCAGAATCTGAAATGCAAAACTGAAAAATTCAACTTCTTTGAAATACTTAACACTCATTTCAATTATGTATCCAGATAAGAAGGATTCTGTCTATGCAAAAGCAACACAAACTATATGCCTAGGGGTGGAAAAGCATCCTTCTATTCACTTCTACTCCACTAAGTCCTTCTTTATGTTAGGGACAAGTTGTCCTGTGAGAGGTAAGGGCCATTCACTCCCATATGCCCCTAATGAACTATAGAACTTCTCTTGGTGTAACCAGTAGTAATGTAACTTCATTTCTGATTTGGGTTTTTGGATGCTAACATCTGATTTATTTTTTTTAAAACCCAGGTACAGGAATGCAAACTACCATGCTTTTGTGGCGGTTTGGTGGTTTGGTTTGGTGTTAAATATACTGAAAAATCAGCTAATTTCCCACCCCTAAAATCAGGAGTTTGAGCCAAGTTATACTTTTCCGATCACAGTTTTATATGTGTAACAATCAGAATTGAGAAAGTATGCTTAAGTAATGGCACTGGAATGGTGTGTCCACTCTGGGTTTTATCCTGAATATCAAGGAGGTGTTTGTGGTGCTGAACTTATCGTGGGTCTAAAGTTCAGCACCTTGGATAGCTTCTTTAATAGCTAGCCTGAAAACTGGAGACAAAATTCACTGCCCCACTGACATGGGAGCCACCATTGCTTTAAAAAATGGGAATTTAATCAAGCTGGGCTGCCTGCTTTGAGGAGCAACACAGAAGTATTATAATAATGTGATTCATTTCCCAACATACAACCAAGTTAAGAAGCAAGTTTCTCTCAACTTTGAAAATGTTATTAAAGTAAAATAACATATGAAATCTCTAATGCCTTTTTCATTGCTACTCTAGGTGCAATTTTAGGTTAAAGGGAACAGTATAGCTATATGTAAATAAATAACTGATATTGGGGGTTTGTTTTTTGTTTTGTTTTTTTGTAATTTAAAGATGGGTTAGAAAATGAAAACTTTTTAAAGGAACCCATACATCAAACTCCCTTGATTATTATATCATACCTGGCTCTCACAAGCTACCGTTGGAGCATTATCAAATTAATCTCAGCTTCAGATTTCTTCTTCCGGTACTTAATGTCTGGGGCTGTTATGCCATATGTTACTATTTAATTATCCATACTCAGTCTTACATGATATACAGAGCGATCTGTCTGGCTTTAGAACATTTTACTTGGAGAAACAGAAAGGGTATAAAATGGAGGGTGGATTAAAACAGTATTATAAGAATGGCTGCCTTGTGGTTTGGTCAGGCAAGATTTCTCTACTCAACTTTCACAAGATCATTTATCCCCTGTGGAAAGGTGGGGGCTCTTTCAGAGAGTTTGTTAGATTTTAATAACTTGGAGGGCTGTGGCATTACCATTACAGATATCTTCCAGTGGGCTATAATATTGTAAATTTGGAAGAAGATACAACACTGCTGATGCCATCGATATTACTCATAGCAGTGGGAAATGGAAAAGTGTGTGTAGAATGCTAAGGAACCACCATCCAATCCTGAAAATCATATTTGTCCAGCTCTAAAAATCAACAAAAAGAACTATTGGCAAAATACTTTGGCCTTATGTGTCCTGAAGATGATCTTTATGACTACTACGCACAGAGGTCATGGATATTGCTGTAAGATAATCATTTGGCACAGAACTCAGCTCATCCACAGAAGCAGCAGATATCATATAAATGCATCAGTGATCAAGTTTATCCACAAACCTTTTAAACTGGAGAACACTTAAACCAAGTGTTCTATTTTATTATTTTACAAAGCTGCCTAATATCTCCAAGTGGCTCTGCTATCTCAAGCACGTGGGAGTTATACCTGAGCATATCCTTTTGTCTCACATTCCTCTACAAACAAATGATAAGAACTGAATGTGAAAAATAAAAAACCTTCTATATTTCCATAGAGACAGTAGACTCTCATATAACTCCTGTCCCCAGTAAAAGCAATACAAAAATTACCCTTGTTCTAATAAAGATATCACATTTCTCATATTAAGTGTCGGATGATCTTCAGCCCTGTGCAAACCATTTCCAGCTAGCAGAACAAGAAATTAACAAAGAATTGATACAGAAGTACATCCATCCTACAGAAAATATGATTTACAAGTTATTTATACCGTAAAAATACATGAAATCAAATATAATGCAACACTTGCATAGAGAAGGAATAATGCTAGTCACTACTGCACATTAGTAAGGATAATGGGGAAAAAAGATGATTTGCCAAAATTACTCAAAGTCATTTTTGACAAAATAATGCCATGGTGGCATTATTTTGTCAAAAATGACTTTAACAAGTCACCTGTAAATAGTCACTGTGGCATCATGCAATAAATCTCTAGGATTTAGTGTATTTCAGAACTTAACACTGTGAGAGACCTATTAAAAAGAAGGTTCAGCAAGAATAAATTGCATAAATCACAGCATGGTGATTTCATCAAATGAAAAATGATCTTGTGAACTGCAGTTAGAGAAACTTAGCATCCAAAAGCAAAAATACAACTTTTCAAAATATAAGTTAACTGACTTACAGCTCTGATTCTACATAGTCTCTTAACTTCTACAAAAATAGTCAAAAGCAACACATTTCTTCATAAAATCATATACTTCTTGAAAATATTTTATGCATAATCCAGTAAATAAATAAATAAATGTGAACTAAGAAAAAACATGGCTGGCAACCATTTGTTCTGAACTCAGTATTTTACACACATTATTAAATTGTATTTATAAATACATTTCCTATTTTCCCATGCCTTCTAATCAAGTTGGTGATGATCCTCCACGCTTCCAGTCTTAGCCTATACAAACCATATTACTTCTATGCATGCACCAGCCAAGCAGTTAATTAACTTGCTAAATACCTACATATAATTCTGTTGGGATCAATCTCATTTATGAGTATCCTGTTCCCGAAACAATAGCATTTTGATTCTGGGCTTCCCATAGTGAAGTTTCTCTCCCTCATCCATTTTCCAATGACCCATTATGGAGGTAGGGAAAAGGACAATGAGACAACACCTCCAATTCAGGGGGAAATTGCTGCTTAATACTACCACAAATGGAGCATGGAGATGGAGAGAGATGGAAAATTTACCAAGTGTCCATGTCTAGAGTAGTATGTAGCCAAAGCCTCACTCAGGAGAAATGATTTAACATCTGCAGCTCAATTCTTAACTCTTCTGCCCAGCTTCTCCATACTGTTGCATTCTGTCACAATTTTCCTTTGGTTCTGCCCTCGATATGGTTCTACTTATGTAAATCTCTGCTTTTCAGCAAAAACAAATGAAGTACTATACAAAATCTCCTTCTCTTAGTCCAGAAAAGGTCCCTTCAAAGTTTAGACTCTTGTCTGTTCTCTGGGAACAGCTTAGTTAAACATGATGGATTCGGGATCCTGATTTGCCATTTGAGCCATGTGCCTTAACACGTCTTTTTTAGTTATAATGCCCAGAAGCCTCCTAGAGAAGAAGAGAGAGAAAGAAAGAAACAGAAAAGGTTATTAATCATGCGCCTGCCTCATCTATTTTTCAAGTTCTGCCTGAGAGAGAATTTTGCCACAAAGAAAGGAATAATTTTTAAGAACAGCTTTCCCCTTCAACCAGGAAACAGGCATTTTAGGATCATGATTCCCACTAATGACTGTACAGGTTACCTCAGAAAACTCATCACAGTATATTTATTATTATAATCACAATGCTTTCATTCTGGGTTTTCTCCTTCATCTTTCCAAAAAATGCTTAAAAATATACCATGTTCCCTCTAAAAATATACCATGTTCATGAACACAGTCAGTCAAGGTTGGCCCTCGAGCAGAAAATTACCTGTGCCATTTGATGTCATCTCTTCAAAACCATTTACAGGAACAATTTGGGACCTCTGGGTCAAAGCTATACCATAGAATACTGATACAATTATAGCTTAAAACCTGCAAACTGTGATTCAGGAACCGTGTCAAGGGAAGAAATACCACCACTCTATTCTGCTTTGGTCAGACACCACCTGGACTTCCTTGTCCAGTTCTGGGCACCACAGTTCAGGAAGGATATTGACAAACTGGAAGGTACCCAGAGTAGGGCAACCAAAATAGTAGAAGGTCTGGAAACCATGCCCTATGTGGATAGGTTTATGTACATGGGTATGTTTAGCCTGAAGAAGAGAAGATTAGGAGGTGACATGATTGCTATGTTTAAATATTTGAAGGGGTGTCATATCAAGGATGGAGCAAGCCTATTTCTGCTAATCCAGAGACTAGGACATGGAGCAATGGCTTCAAACTTCAGGAAAAGAGATTCTGTGTAAATATTAGGAAGAACTTCCTGACAGTAAGAACAATTTGACGGTAGAATATGTTGCCTGGGAGTGCGGACGAGTTTCCTTCTTCGGAGGTTTTTAAACACAGGCTGGATGGCCATCTGTTGCTTTGATGGCGTATTCCTGCATGGCAGAGGGTTGGACTGGGAAGTCCTTGTGGTCTCTACCAACTCTGTGGTTCTTTGATTCTGATGGGTCATTTTAAAGGAGAGATTTCTAAAAGTCAACTGAATTATATATCTCCTTGCCCAAAACTGAATGCTTCCCATTTTCCTGTTCAGTCATTCTATTGTTTGTTTTAGTCTTCAGCTGTCAAACAGACCAAACAGGAGTACAAATGTGGATGGCTGGAATAGCCACTAAATGTTTCCTTTATCAGAATAATATATTGTGCAACAGAGAGAAGGATTTTCCAGCTGTGGTGCCAAAGCCCACCTGATGCCCAATTTATAGTCTTTTTAGGGACAAAAGAAAATTGCTTTTAAAACTTGTTGCAAATTAATTTTTAATGGATTTTTTACTTACAGTTTCTTATTGTTGTATTTATGCTATGATTACATGTTGTACACCATCTGGCACTTGAAAAAGTATGGAAATATTTTAAATAAGCAAGTCTTCCTTTGCCTGCCTCTCTTGATAGTATAATAATAAACTTAAACTCCCCTGCTCAGACAAGACTTAGTTTTATTCTATGTTTCACTGGAAATCCATTGTTGTAAAAAGCTACTGGCATTTTAAAAAAACAACCCTAGGAATATTTCAGTAAGATACAGTATTTACTGATTGTGACACAATTAAATGTACTTTAAGGGTAGACAGTTTATTCACTTGTCTGGTCTTCAGTGTACAAAAGACCCTGTAGGCTTATCCATCTTCTCATATGCCTCTTTTTAAACTAAATAAGATGCTTCCAGCATTTCCACATTCACAGCATCTTTTTATGCATGGGACCATGGAGACTGAAATGTAAATTCAATTATTTATAGTGTTAGGTGAAAGGCAAAGAACTCCATCTGGTCTCTCCTACCTTTGAAGGACCAGATGCCATAGCCACCACTGACTGCTATCCTATCCTGCCCCTACCCCAAATCAGCTGTTTTCTTGAGACCAAGTATGTCTGGGGATGTGGACAAGTAGAACAAAGGCCAAGATCCTTCTCAGGGTGAGTTATACCACTCATCCTGATTTTGCTGGTAGACCTTAAGCAAGTATGTGTATTTTTACATATGGGAGTTGCTCCTTTGCCGCAATTCCTTATAGCTCACTTAATTATGATGCAAGGTTGCAATTTTTAAACTGCTATCAACATTAATTGATACTGAAAGGATTGGGGCCTTTTGGCTAATATCAAGGGATGTCATGTTGAAGATGGAGCAAGCTTGTTTTCTGCTGCTCCAGAAACTAGGACATGGAGCAATGGATTCAAACTACAGGAAAAGAGAGTTCATCTAAACATCAGGAAGAACTTCCTGACAGTCAGAGCCATTTGAGAGTGGAAAATGATGCCTCAGAGAGTGGAGTCACCTTCTTTGGAGGTTTTCAAGCCGAGGCTGGAGGGCCATTTGCTGGGAGTGCTTTGAGTGTTTGTTCCTGCATGGCACGGGGTTGGACTTGATGGTCATTGTGTTCTCTTCTAACTCTATGCTTTTATGACTCTATGACTCTATGATTCTAAGTGTGATATTCAAAAGATAACCCAAAATGTCTCTCTTTTTTTTTTAGCAAATGAGTTACATATTAGAGCATGGATTTTGTTTTCAGCAACAGGGGGTGTGTGTGTCTCTGTGTGTGTGTCTATGTGTCTATTTGTCTGTCTGTCTATCTGTGCATATGTGTGTACATGTATGTACACATCTATATATGTTCCTAATTTCTGGCTTCCTCGATGTCTCAAAAAGCAGATAGAATCTGGTTCCTGATAAGAATAGTTAAAACACACTGACAGTTTTAGGTTGAAAACCTCATGAATCTCTCAACAACCAGAGTGTTTCCATGGTATCAGGAAAGTATAAGCTATTAGATTAAGATATGACTCTTTAATACCATCCTGCTTTCCACTTCAACTGTGAAATAAGCACCCAAAGCACCCAACCTTGAAAATATTCTTCATAACAAGGTACTTTGGTGGTTACACCACTGAAGCTTGGCCTGAATCGTGCCTTCAGACTGTTTAGAATCCAATTTGAGCTTCTGAGGGACATATTCTGCATTCCTCGCAAGGTCACTGTTTCACTTGAGTTAGCTTCTGTCTCTTATTTTTAATTCCTCACCTTCCTGTAGACTCCCAAGTCATAAGCACTTTGAGTTTGTAGAAAAATAAACCTTTGCTGGTTAAATCCCTTCATGTGTCATTCACTTCAGGATTTTCATAAGCACTTTAGGCACATTTAAATCAAGCTAGAAGCTCAAACGCAGGCAAAACATTTGCTAACGACGACATTCTGATGGCATTCCTTCCCAGCGGCAGAATACTGACTCTTCCACTAATAAGTAATTAATACATATTTGGCCGTCATTCAAGCTATATCCACAGTTTCATTGTATGTATTATTAATCCTATTCTCCTATCTGTAGGTTAAAAGCAAAATAGCATGCCCATGACCCTAAAAGAAAGGGGTTGGACATTTTGAAAAACACCAATGAGAAATAACCTTTAGCAACCTGTTTATAGACTAATGCACCAGCCTTTCTGTCATCATAAAGATCCTGAATGTGCAAATCAGTACCTGATTTGCTGATATCCGATCAGTTAGAAGTGAAACTTTAAAGGATTACTTTCCCTCAAAAAAGAAAAAGAAGAACTCCACAGGAGTGGAGTTAAGGACACATGAACTTTGTTTTGTTACTGATTCAAATTCTTGGCCTGACTTTGTATGCCCAAAAGTACTTTGCGTATGATTCAAGTTGGTGGATCTCAAAGTTCAAGAGGATAATAGATCCCCAAAGCCTGAGGTTTGTTTACCCATTTCTCCCCTTACATTCTGATGCTGAAAACATTCTGAACTTGAATTTAGCTGCAGCTAATATCTTCTGTTTCCAAATCTACTTTTAACACTGTAGCTTTCTTTCATATCAATTAATTCACTGCTATAGCATATTTTTATAAATTACTTTCTAAGAACACATCGTCTTGTGTTGCTCCTCTCAGTTTCCAGATCCATGCCTTCACTCCTTCATACTTGTACTTCCTAACCTACCTCTACCTTCAACTCTTTTCTAATAGTAGATTGGCCTGTGGAAAACTCAACTTAGTCCTTTTTGCCTCTTAGGCCCTCGCATTAAGCAGCTGTACAGGCATGAGCCAGGCAAAGTTAAGCACTATTAAGCCCAAGGAATTTATGTGGGAGACATTTTAAACACGTACTTAAATCTATCCCACTGGAAGTAGGAATGGTAAAACATTTGACTTTGGCTGGATCATGTCTGACAGCATGAGACAGGTTATCAAATAGAATGCTTTTGGAGATATTTCTGTTTATATAAGAAGGAGCACACACCAAGAAAAGAAACTCTAAATTCTACATACAGAAATCTAATCAAGCCAATGTCGAAGAAGAAAAAGTGTGGCCTGTCCCTAGAAAATTAAGATCTCCACAGCTCTGTTCATTAAATTGATCATTGAAAGGAAGGTCAATCAGATTGTTTTGTTATTTAGATAATTAGCTATTTCTCAAAGAAAAATGAAAGAGAGTGTTCCAGCAAGCAAAGTAAAAGAAATCAAACTACACTGTCTGAAGAGCAAACATTGACTGAAAACACTATGAAATCTAATTTATCCAGTGAGCACGCACAATGGTGTGCCAGCTTCAGGGTTTTTTAGTGTTTATGTGTCTATGTCTAGCCACTTACCCACTCCGTGTGACAAGACACTGCCTGAGTCCAAGTTTTCGGAAAATATCTACCACTGTTTCCATGGGTGTATGGTCTGTGACAGTGAAGGGGCTCAGATTGAGAATACGCCGGAGCTTCAGTGGATGAGGACTGTTAGCAGGGACTTCTGGAGGCTCTTCAGTGAAATACACAATGGAATTGCTGACTACACCATCCTGGCGCTGCCTTGCATTTTCTGTGTGACAAAACAATAACAAGAACAATGACAACACATAAATTTTTAGCTCATTTTGAACTGTTTCAAAAAGCAGCATTGGTACTGTGATACAGTACACCTTCCAGAGTTTTATAAAGTTAATAGAGGAAGCATTCCTTGCCTGATAGATAGCATGAGATAAAGAATGTAGGACAGCCAGGAACTGATGGAAATAGGATGATGTGAAAAAATGTCCAAATTAAAATGCAGGATTCATCCAAATTACACTGTTGTTCAGGGTGCTGAAAGTAGTTCTATAAATTAACTTCAATTATATGTTATAAATTAACATATAATTGAATTATTACATGTGTCATTATATATGTTACTATACATGTTAATATAATATTTATATATATATATTTATATATAAAAATTAATTTATAAATTAAATTAATTATAAATTAACATATAATTGAAAGGTAACAGCCAATCCAAAGCTAACACATTCTACTATCACCTAATTCCCTGTTCTCTTACTTCCTGATTTGGATAAACCACAGTTTGTTGTGAGGCCTGAATTCAGCAAACCACTGTTTCCTATTCTACTTTAGAAGCAACTCATAGCTGTTCTAATTTGAATACAATAGCAAACTACTCTTCATCTGAATGAAATGGGCAGGTTCAGCAACTCCAGGGGCCAATTTTCTGCACCTAGAACCTTCCAGCAGCTGCATGGACTATACAAAATGCCCCCCCCACAAAAAACCTAAAAACCAAACCAAACCACAGTGACTACAAGGTCACTTCTGGTCTAAAAAGCCAGTACCTTTAATGTTAAAGAGTGCAAGGTAGAGTGTTCCGTTCAAAATATAAATCACTCTTCCTGGATACTACCATGAAGGATCCATTTTTCCCTTTCTGTCTGAAAAAGAACAGTCCTGGGGAGTCCAGCACTCTTAGATCCACCCGTCACTAAAGGCCTAAGTGTGGCTCAGACTGCTTGGGGCCAGCTAAGATTGGAGTGCCAGCTACAGCCTTTCCTGGAAGGAGATAACCTAGTCACTGTTGTCCATACACTGGTAACCCCCCAATTAGATTTCTGTAATGAGCTCTAGATGGGGATGCCCTTGAAGAAGCTTCAGGTAGCACAAAATGCAGCAGCTCAACTGCTGACTGGGACATGTCCCAAAAGTGAAGTCAATACACTGTGTCAGGACATGGGAGACGGCCTTCTCAGCTATGGCATCCCAACTATGGATATTTATTTATTTACTTATGCATTGAACTTATATCCTGCTTTCCTCCCAACATGAGATTCAATATAGGGCCCTCTCTCTCTGATTGGACCAACAGTCATGTCATGTAGGCAACAAGTTAAAACTTAAATTTTAAAATCTGCTTTTAACTTATTGTATTGTAGTAGTACTCTATTTAGTGATTCTATTTACCATGTATGCAAATGACCTATGGTCTAAGCATTAATAAATTACTACTACTACCACTACTACTGTGTATTGTTTAATACGTTTCTAGCTTATTTAAATTACCTTACTGTTTTTTAACCAGTTTAATCCATTTTAGTGGTTATTTCTCAGCCACCCTGAGAACTCTTGATAGCGTGTAAATATTTTATTTATTCATTTATTTGATTAATTAATTTTAAAAACCTTGAAGGCATGTGGCCCCAGAAACACACCTTGCCTACCCCCTAGTGTGGAGCCTCCAAAGTGGTTTTCAAAAATCATCATCATCATCACCACCACCACCACCATCATCTGAATTACTTCAAAGTCTTCAATTTTTGCAACAGTGCTTATTTTACTTCCGAATAGTCGTCCAGATGAAATTGCGTCTTGAAATATATATTATGGTTAGTTTGAAAAGTTATTATTATGACCTTCCTACTCTAATGGTTGCGTAGAAATCCTCTGAACAATTATTGCTGAAAGGTGCACCAAGAGTGCTAGTGCCTTTTACCCTCTCCTTCCTTTTTCAACTCTTTCCAGTGTGTCCATGTATTGGTTGAAAGCTCAAGAATGCTAACAGACACTCTAACCTGTGTTCAACCCTGTGTGTGTTCAAAACTAATGTTAATAATTTTTCTTCTTGATTGATTTAGCTTGCTACTGCTTTTGAGACAGGGCCTTCAGCACAAATATGTTTGTTTTCGGAGCTCATTTCCATCAATCATGGGCCAGAGTTCCAACAGCAAGAAAGAAACAATTTCCAACATATTTCAACTGCATTATTTTTCTCGGAAAACTCCACTCTGGGAACATTAGGGGAATTAAAATTCCCAAACTCAACTGTACCTTCCAACCAGCCTTCAAGCCTATATGTTATAAATTTATTGCAATTTACAGAAACATTATTAACTTTTGTTCTGTCTTCTTGTGATAAATATGTAGTGTTTTGCAATTGCAATGTGCTTGCTCTCATCTATGCCACCTTTTTGGTGCAAACATTTAGAACAGTTCATATTAATCTTGTTGGAAATAGTTTGGCTGACCTAAATTAGGAAAAGATGTGTACCTAAATGGGTGGAAGAAAGCAGAAGAAAAGAAGCTTACATAAATTGAGAGTGCATTTTTCACTATGATCAAAGTTATTTTTGAAGTATATCACAACGCCTTTCTTACTACAAGTAATGTTAACACAGGAGAAACCCATGTGGTGCAGTTATTTCTGAAAGAATCAATCTTGCTTTAAGCACAAATCTTCAAAGAGAGACAGAGGCACATGAATGCAAGGTGGCACATTTGGATAGGGACTCTTAAAACATTGAATCTTGTTTCATACACAATTCACTTCTTAATTTTATGCTTCTCTTTCACTTACAACAGTAACCACATGTCTGAATCAGGAGAAGAAGGAGAAGAAAGGAGGAAGAAGGAAGGAGGGAGGAGGGAGGGAGGGAGGAGGGAAGGAAGGAAGGAAGGAAGGAAGGAAGGAAGGAAGGAAGGAAGGAAGGAAGGATATATCTACCAACTTTTTACTCACTTATTGCAAGAATCAACTCCCGCCTCTGTGCAAATCCAATAAGACGCTCAGAGTCTTTAGAAACCACTACTGGAAAGCCGTTATAATCGGTCTCCTTGATTAATGTCTCCACATCTTCCACTGTCATGTTGTCCTGAGTCAGGACAGAGAGAGGGGCCTCTCCACGCCTGGGCCTCATGACATCAGTAGCCAGCGTTCTGTGAGTAAATTCATCTTTCACATCCAGAAAGGGATAGCCATTCAAATGGATGTGTGCCTCATAGATTCCTTCCTTACCAAAGGCATCAGCCACCCACTTGCTAGTTACAGCTGCAGCCATAAGAGGCACAATGTATTCCAGTCCTCCTGTTAACTCAAACATGATCACAACAAGAGACACCGTCATTCTGGTCACTCCTCCTGCCAAGAGAAAGAAAGGCTCCCAATTAGTTGTGTGGCATACATTAAGATACACAGGCCACTCATTTTTTCACAGATTTGCAGTTGGGTCATATTTTTCAGTTCATCGACAGTCACAGCCTAGCAACCAACACAAATATACTTGCCACACTTGTAATGGTAACCGTTCCTGTTCTGGCTCAGTGTCCTTATTCTGGTGAAAGCTTCAGGAAATAACAATGGCAGACTTGGCATTTCATAACTGTTTGTTATGTTAGCTCCAGCTCAAAAGTGTGGCAAAGAGGAAGTCAATCAAGTAACTGTGTTGGGAAATTCTTGTTCTGTTAAGCTCATCAAATAGAGCTACCAGGTTTCCAGAATAAAACCTAGAGTCAACAGATGCAAGATTCAGCATGAATTGTCTCTTTTTATCTCCAAACCTTTATAGGTAGAGAGAAAAATATCTTCAATTTTAATGTTTCAGATCTCTGCTACTGGCAGCCATGAAACAAAATGTCAAATACCTTTTAAAAAAGAAGTTAGAATCAAGCAAAGTCTAAATGGTCCCCTACTCACGTTTGGCCTAGCTGTTTTCAGCTTTCAGGAAGGAGAGCAACCGTTCTAAAATGATAAAACTTCTTTGTAGGATTCCAGAGTGTTACTGCAGTTTAGACCTCCTTGGGGACACCCCTAGATATCATTTTGATATCAAACCATTCGGCTTTCTTCCACCATCCCGCTCCACGTGTTTGCGAGGCCACCGGACAAGCACGCAAACAGGCACAGCCGATAATTGCTGGACATTCCATTCTCCACCCAGGCAGGCCAAACACAGCTGGTTCGTCACTTCAGGGACCTCTCCGGCAAACACCTCATTACATATGCGCGATACTAACAAAAGCTTCCTGCCCCAAGCGGGCTGCTGGACAAAGGTTGTGCCGTCCACTGGTAAGTGCTGCGCATTTGCACACTGGCCATACTACTGTTAATTCAGCTCTGATTCCATCATGCAAAGTCGCGACCTTTCCAAGACATTGTCTAGCACCCAAAGCTCATTGTTGTTCCCTGAGTAAGGCATAGACTGCAGTCACAATTCACCCTATAAAAATCCCTGATTCCGAGACCTTCCTCGGATCGCTCGACCTGCTCCAGGGTTCCATCCCGCCTTGCCGCTGTTTTGAGCTCCCCTCAGCTAATCAAGCTGAGCTTCTTCTCTGCATCCTTGGCTTCTTTTCTAAGGTCCAGGACTACGAGACAGGTGTCATATCACCCATTTCCCTCTGAAAACCCCTCTCTCTAACTCAATTTCTGATTCCTTAGTTATCTGTGCGGTTGTGACATCTTTAACGTTTGTCTGTATTCAATAAAACATTTTTGTTGCTTTAAACCCGTCTGGCTGCTTGACTGACCTGACCCCGTAGACGCTGGGCTGCAAGATCCTGCTGAGTTACCCTGCCTCTTGCTAGCTTAAGTGAATGCTCTAGCTAATTTTCCCCAAGGTTGTGTTATATTGTTTGGTTATTTAGGTGTCCCTCCTGGGACCCCCAGAGAACAGGGTAACAAGAGGTTTTTCTACCATACAGGCTAGAGGCTCTGTGTGTGTGCTCAAAACTATTAGGATATGGCTTTTCAGGCAGTCTTTATACCTTTGATGGGTAAATAAATTGCAAGCCAGTGTGGTTTAGTGGTTTGAGCATCAGACTACAACTCTGGAGACCAGGGTTCAATTCTCTGCTTAGCCCCATTGGGTGACCACAGGTGCATCATACACGCCCTGTGATAGGTTTGCCTTGAGGTTGTCATATGTTGGAAATGACTTGAAGTTATACAACAACAGCAACAGCAACAATAAAGCTATCACATCCAATACCACTGAAATGAAATTTTTGCAAACATACAGACCACTGAATTAAACAAGGAATATTAGAATTTAGTTAACTGAGAAAAAAAAATAGAACATTTGCAAAACATCAATGACAATTTGGGGGTGTTGATGGGGGAAGGGTTGTCTGGTCATAGTAGCTAATTTTAGGGGAGCTTTAGTCCCTTTTGTCTTCTCTCTCATTTCTGGTAAGATCGTTCAGATTTCAATTAGAAAAGTAATGTTTGTACCGTCTGAAGAATATTTTAAAAATGTTCAATGTGTTTTATAAACTGAACATATGGATGCTTATTTAGAACTGAGCACTGCTAAATTCACTGAAGCTTATACCTAGATAAGTATGCTATGATGTTTTGGTGTAAAAAATATGCAGAAGAGTCAGAGCTTGTTGCCAGGAATAACTGGAAGCCAGGAAATGTTATAATTCAAGTACAGCCAGTCTCCCCCTTCCCTCTCACTGGAGATTTTAATACAATCATTTTAATAATTGCGGCTTACAGAAGCATAAACACATTCTGTTTAAGACCCATGCAAAGTAGCTTTGTATTGCATCATGCTAGAAGTATGGATATTCTCACTTGGCATTAAAAGCCAGATGGTATCTGGCATCAGCTTGGGCTAACTTGATTATAGCATATTATTTGTCATGCAAGCTGTTAGAAAAAGAAGAAGCAAGTCGATCTTACATTTCATCAGATCCCTTCTGATCTTGGAAGCTAAGAAGGATCAACTCTGGTTCATACTTGGATGGGAAACACCAACACATGCCGGGGCAGTGGGCTATATTTCAGTGAAAGGAATTGGCAAAACCACCTCTGAGTATTCCTTGCCTAAGAAAATCTTATGAACTCCATAAGGTTGCCATAATTTGACAGGCAACTTGAAGACATATACACACAATAAAGAAAAAAATGACATGTCAACTCTCCCTCTCTCCTTCTAAATGCGTACACACATATAAATTGTCAGTGTGAAGCAGGAATGGGAATCATGCTCCTCTCCAGAAGTTGTTGGACTGTAACTCCCAGAATTTTCCATCACTGACTCTGCTGGCTAGGCTTGGTAGGACTTACAGTCCAACAATGATTGGAGGATTGCATGAATCACAGGAGAAAAAACCCCATACATTCTTTAAAAATCATGCTATATGTTCATTGAACTATTTAAAGCCTCTGTTGACAAAATTTCAGTTTAGATTAGCTATATTGCTAAATGGATATAACAATGCTCCACTATCAGGATGGGTTGAAAGCCAGCATGTGGTAGTAGTCTGAATACTCTGAGAAACTAGGGTTCAAATGCCTACTCAGCCATGAAAACTTACTGGATGACCTTAGACAAGTGACATTCTCTCAGCCTTAAAGAAAATGGCAAACTTCCTCTAAATAAACCTTACCCAGAAAACCCTATCATAACATTGCCATAAGTCAGAGTCTACTTGAAGGCAAGTAATGACAAATCATGATGGGACCACATGTCACAGTTAACTAGTATATAAAAAAACGTCTAGCTGCCATGCTTAGGCGGTAGCTGTGAATCTTGGAAGTTAATTGTTACTGTGATAGTTTCCTGCTGTGGCATGCTGGAATAATCACTGTATCAGAAAGAGGTCATCTAACTTGCAATAAACATAACAAATTAGAAATGTATTTAAATATCACAGATCACACAACAACAACAAAAATCATATACTGTACCTAAACAGGCTGCAGCTCCCACCATGGCGTAAAGTCCTGGAGTAACACAATCAGCTCCTGGTCTGCACCAATTTCTGAAGATGATCCAGTCATGGTGATGGTATGCCAACTGCTCCACTCCTATTCCGACTATTCTACCAGCTATAGCTCCTACAGCCATACTGGGTATAAAGAGACCTGAAGGGATCTCAAATAATAACAAATAATAACAAGGGAGAAAGTGAGATTCTTAAAAGGGCCATGTCAGATGAGTAGAATTTCAAGTATTTTCTTAAACATACAATTCAATAATTAATGGTTCATTTCTAACTGCTATCTATGCATTATCAGTTATTTTAAACTGCTACCTAGATCTTTCACCATTTCCACACTAGACTGTTATAGTGCTATTATTCCTCTTTCAACATACTATGGCCCTCAAAGGCCCCTCCCTAAACTGCAAACCCAGGATCCCATAGGATGTTGAAAGTGGAATAACAGAACTATAACAATCCAGTGCGGAAATGGCCTTTGTCTCTTATTGCAAAATGTTGAGTACCTTTTACATGTGAAAACCTTTACTTTACTTTAAGCAAAGCTCTATATGAACCTGCCAGATACTCAGATACTTAAGATACTCAGGGGAAGGCTTTCTCTCAGTCCTAGCACCATCATTTGGTGAGGACATGGGAAGAGCACTCTCAATGGCTGCTTACATGGAATTGCTTTCCACAGAAGGACTGACTGACCCCTCCCAGCGGACAAAGACCTCCTTGCTTAAGCAAGCTTTTAATGACCAATTGCTCACAGGGAGCCTTCTTATGAGGATGGGTAGGCGCTCTAGTTTTAACTTTTGTATGTTTTTTAATGGTTTTATATTGTTTAATTTATGATTACATTATAATTGTGTTTTAATTTCATTACTGTTTTTAGCTAGCTTTGCTATATTGTCTGTGACCTGCCTTGGGCCCCACAATGAGAGAAAAGTGACACAGAAATGCAATAAATAAGCAAATAAATAAATAAAGTCTGTTTCCTTGGTTTTCTGCCAGGAAGTTCCAGGCTGAAACCATAGCTAGGGCAAAGAGCGCTTGCTGGACCCCTTAATATGCCTCTGCCCCTTATGGCAGAAACTTGTCTTGTCTCAAAGACATGAGAGGAGAAACCAGCGACAGTTCAAGTAGCATAGCCGGCAGCACTGTGTGACTGCAGTAAGGGAGATACTGTTTTTAAAATCGATGATGTCTCTCAGCCAAAAATAGCAGAGATGGATTGCACAGACAGGATAGTCTTCCAAAATCTTCTACTAGCCATGCTTGTTTGGTTACTCTAGGACAGAGCTTCCCAAACTTTTCATGTTGGTGACACACCTTTTAGACATGCATCAATTCATGACACAGTAATTCAGTTTTACTAGCAAACTGGAGGTTAAACTAACCTCTTACAAGAGATACAGACACATACAAAAACTGTAAGAACAAAATGTATGGGGACACAACATATGGCATAAAAACCGTTCATATATTTTTAAATATATGATTTATAAATAATAACATACATTTCCAAGACTGTAGGCGACACACCTACACACTTCAGGCAACACACTAACGTGTCATGGACACCACTTGGAAAGCCCTGCTCTAGAAGTTCTAGTCCAAAAAAGTAACTTTTCCAGTCTCTGGTCCACAGTTAAGCATGCATCTGTATGCCTCCCGATCCTGGCTAGAGCTCTTTAGGTCTAACTATCTGACACAAAAAGAAAACCAGATTTTTTTAAAAAAATCCAATCTGAATGTGTTTTTTTCTCATATACTCTTGATTTTTGCTCTGCCAATACAGTTACATTCCATTACCCTTACAAAAAGACATAATAGTTACTCAATTTTCATGACGTGTTTATGAGTACAATTTTTGTGCCTATACAGAGATACTTGCACATTGCAAAAACCAAAAATGAACCTATGTCATGTATAAAATAATTTTAACATATGTGTATTCTACTGGATCAACAAATTCAATGGACTTTTGCAAATTACCTAACAGCAACTACTGATGGTCTGAACAAACCTAAAGCATGAATTTTTATGATACTAGAAAAATTGGCCATGGAATGGTCTCAGGAGGTTAATACATGGCAATAAATTTTCATAAATGGCAATAAATTATTACCTTGAAGCTCTGTTCAGACTATCAAATACATGATAGGAATATAGTTTCACACTGTTAGGTAATGAGAACATTTCTTGATAATATGTCCCCAGCTAAATTTTTCTTCAGGCCTTCCTCTAGATGTGATAAATTCCAAAGCAGTAGTTTGTTATCCTACTAATACAAAATAATCTGCTTGTAAGGGAAAGATTAATACATATGTTGCGGCATAAACATTCAGAGACTATAGCCTATTTCATCAAGTGTGGTGAAATATAAACCCGGACACATAACAGAGTTATATTCATAAGAAAATTTATCAGAATGATAACATACAGTATTTTTAGTGTCTTTTCTCTGTCAGTAAAAGTCCCCTCACAGCATATCAAATTTTATTTGAAAATTCTACGAATGGACAAATCAGTATATTTTCACATTAAAATACAGAAAATATATGTTTTCTGTGATTTAAAAAAGACACAAAATGCATTTAAATTGTATGCCTTTTCTGATCAAATATATGCATATATTGTACGCACTGCCCCTAAAATATTCCCTATAACATACACATTTGGGAAATAAGAAATGCATTATAAAAATCTAGAGAAGTATGCACTGTGAAGAAAAACTGCATTGTACTGCAATGGTTGCATCAAAGCCATGAACTGCAAAGCAAGCAAGCCTGCAATAAATGTATTGCAATTTACCAATTTGCCATTATACACAGTTAAAAGTAGATCACCACATTAAAAAATGTGGACCAAATGAAATTTTCCATCATTCCTATGTAATTCTCTTATACTTTCAGTCTTTGGCATTTTCTTGTTTTTTTAAATGATCCCTACTGAAGATTGATTTACCCAAAGACCTACATATTGCAATTAAGATGTCCATGAAAATGTTTTAACCTTATCTAATCTTATTTATTAATCTCCACGAACTTTATCCCTCAGCACTTATTTAGAGTAATTTTCAAATTATTTTTATAAGACTCAAGATATGCATGCATTTTTCTCTGCTCTTTGGTAGAATCTGATCATGATTTATGTGTTATGGGTAAAAAGACTATATCATCATCTGCTTAAAACATCTAAAAATGAGCCCCTGACATTTGGCGTACTTTACAACTCTATTACCACCCATTTCTCTATAATTTAGATTGGATTTGAATTACATGTCAAACACAGTATAAAAATGTTAACAAGGAGCCTGAGTTTTCACAGGTGAAATCAGGCAGTTCATTCCTGCATCTGAGCTTGTCAAGAGCTTCGTGAATTACTGCCTTCCTTGCCTGAAGTGCAGTCAAACCACCATCCAATAAAGCAATAGCAGGGAAAAGGTGAAATGAAAACATCAGTCACTCTGTCTGCCCATTCCATCTTGCAAAGATATACATTGCATATTTTAAAATAAATCTATTTCTGAGCAGAGCCCCCTGCCCCTGTCCTCAGGAGAGAAAAAAAAGTGTGGTTCAGAAGAATTTGTGTAGCATCAAACTTTTCACCTGCCTGTTAGCGTGGAGTCCAGCTGGAACGGAAAAAATGAAGTGACACCTTTGATTGCTGTGAGAAACTTAAACTTATGAGAAACAGCAATATTGTGTGAACTGTAAAAACATCAGCACTTAGAAAGTTTTGACAGCCACATGGCTTGGATTTTTGCACTGATGAACAAATTACTTAGGGGAGGGAAACTGGGGAGCCTCGATCTAATCTGAGCCACAGAAGGTCTGGGGTAACCCCTCCCCAAGGCTTACCATCTGCAGCAGGGATGTTCCACCATACACTTGTGTCTATCCCAATTTGCAGGGAGGAGAACAGGGCCAGGAAGGGAATCACACTGTTACCTTTCAACACTGACTGCTGATAACAACCAGATTCTCTTTCCTGACTCATAAGTGATAACAGTGATGATTGCCCTTAGATTTGCTTCACTTGTCCTGCATCTCCCTTATGGGGCAGACAAAGCCACTCTTGACTGAAGCACTGCTTACAGAAGCACTGTGCATAGCTTCTCTTTCCCTGGAAAGCATGTATTTTAGGGGAAATTACATTTTTTAAAAATGCATATTTTGTGCAAAAATATATTTAATTCTGTGCATTTCTTGACAATCCATAGACTGAGGAAGAAATGGGAAGGAAGATACAACTGAACACAAGCAAAACTGACATGGATCAGACATAAACATATTAGATTATCACTAATGGGTAGCTTTCTGGAAAGTGTTGCCCTATAGCTTTTCCTCATGATATTTCAGGACTAGAAGACATACGTGGTACAAAAGTATATTGTAGAAACAGCTGGCTCCATTTGAATCCCAACATTTGTGTAGTCTTTCCTGCATCACTGAACATCCTTGAATGAAGCCATAGGCAAACAAGTCTCATAATACTACTGGTAGATATGAACTCAACCATAAAGATGCCTATTCTGTTGTGAAAACATGTGAGGATATCTGAAATTTACAGCTGCTTTCTTGTCTCACATTTCCACTAAAATGCAATGTACCAAAGGAGAACTTGCGTATCTTCTGTGCAAGAATATTTTTTCCTCCCCTGTATTAAAGATAACTCATAAGCCTAAAAGATGTGAGAGCTAATTCTTCCCACAAAACAAGATATACTTTTACTTCTTCTTCCATGGCTTTGTATTAACTTATGAAACACCCACAGTCAACTGAAGGAGAAAGACAAAATATTATAGCACCTTCAGGACCAACTTGCTGGTGAATAATTTCCAAACAAAGCAACTAAGAAAAAGGAGTGAAATTTCAACTGGTCCAACCTGATCAGTATTCCTGTTGGGCAGAAACTGTAACCACATTCAACCAAACACAGTTACAGACCCTTCTTTTAATCATTGTGCTCAATATACAAAGGTCTACCTTATTTCTTTTTTTCCAGGGGTATCAAAGTTGAGACACACTCATAGTCTCATCCTTAGTTGCAGTTCAAAAAATGTGAACAAGACTTGAATGGTTAGTCACAGGGCCATTGTCACAAGGACATTTGTGTCCTTCTGTAGAAAATGTTAAGCTTCATGCACAGTTCAAGCATGTAGAGTACTTGCGTCCAACTGCCCAGACTGCCCAGACTTTCCAGCCCCTGGACACCACCCAAAATAATATTAAAATACTTCCAGTGTAGTTGTGCCAATGGCATGACAAGCTGATTAGGCTGCCATTGGTCAATAAATGCAACAACTCCACTTCCTCTCAGCAGCTCATACATTCTCATTTCAGTCCAGGGATTTTAGAAAAGTTTAAGCTGCCTAGAAAAGGGAGTGAATGAGCCATGCCAGAATCCTGCCATCTCAAAAATTCGATCATTAGGATAGATGGGGAGGCCCTGGGTTGTTCATATTACAGTATTTGAGAGTAGTGCTCTTATGTCTGAACTTTACCTTCTCACCTCAGTCAAGCTGTACACAGAAAAGGAAAAAGCTTATGCTTGCCTTAATATTTCCACAGAGAAGGCACATAGTTAAAAGATCCACTTTGAATACAGAAGATCCCCGTCATCTGTTGCTAGAGCAAGGAAAGTATCCTGCATGAAACCCCAGAGAGCTGCTGCCTGTTCCTGTCAATAGTATTTGGCTAAAGGGATTAATGACCTGGTTGAGTTTAACAGCAGTTCCCATGTTACTGCCCACTTTACACTCTGAGAGTTCTAGAACTGTATCGGTATTTAATTTGGATAATTGGTGTTACAACTGTATTGTGCATTTTTATTACTCCTTCCTTCCCTCTGTGTGTGTGTATATGTGTGTGTGTGTGTGTACACACATATATTTTAGATTGTGTACCTTTGGCAGGACCCACTATTTTTGGCTGTTTTGCTTGTAAAGCACAATGTACACCGATGGCACGATAGAAATAAACAATGACAACAATAATAGAGTTGATCTGATTGCACAGAATATAACAATACCCTCCACTGGAAGGTATCACATGATAGAAAACAAGAAGAGTTGCAGAGTACATCTATACTACACAGCTATATTAGCTTGATACCATGTTAATTGATACCACCCTAAAGAATCCTGGGGTTTGGGGTGTTGGACGGTATTTAGAATTGTCTACAAGACAATTCTGATGCTGTGGTTCAGTGCAGTCAACTAGAGTGCTTCAGCAGAGAATTCTAAATACCAGAATTCTATAAGATACAGTTGTGACAGTTAATATGCTATCAAGCAATTATTGTTGCATATTCTAGACATACTCGAAGAAATTTCTGAAATGCTTTGATAGCATATTCCTCCATGGCAGGGAGTTGGACTTGATGGCCTTTGTGGTCTCTTCCAACTCTATGATTCTATGAAACTGATCTAAGTAAAAGAAAAGCCACTTATGACAATTCTATATGCTTAAGGCTACGACTGGAATTTTGTTGGTACTACACTGGTAGAACTATGCCAGCACAGATGGCAGTGACAGGAAGACAGTGGATACAGTGGCAATGAAGGAATTAAAACATAGAAAAAATACCCTGCTCAGAGCCATAAGATTTTGTTTCCCTTCCTTCATGACTTCATGACTATGGTGTGACCCTGGAAAAGGTGAACGCACCAGCGGAATTCCAGCATCCATTCTTTATTCTTGAGGCTGTTCAAGAGCAACTCGTCACAGAATAAAATTTAACAAATAAATCCTTTAATGTACCATTCATCAGAAACAATTATTGAAAAGAGATACCTGAACATGTAAATTTAGTTAATTCAAGGAGATTAGAATCAAATCTCCTGTAAGTTTGCTCAAAAAGGACACCTGAAAGACCTCAGCAGGATTCAGTTTCCTTGAAATATTTGTCAAGTTGAAAAAGAAATGTTGCTCTGGGAACACCAGTCTATCCAAATCAGTAGTTTACAGCAGATGCAGAACATCTCTGCTCTTCCAAATGTTTTGGACAAGTATGGCCAATGGTATTTTACGAGTTGTAGTCCACAATATCTAGAAGGCTAAATGTTCCCAATATATCCGGTCAACACCAGTGGTTCTTAACCTTTTCTTTACTGAAGACCCCCTGTAAATATAATTTGTTGCCAGGGTCCCCCAAGACTTAATTCAAAATTTAAATATTTAAATTTAGATTTAAATATTCAAATATTTATTTAAATATTCAAAATATTCAAATATTTATTTAAACATTTCAATATTTATTAATTTATTAAAGATTTCTGGGGACAAGGATTCAAATACCCACTCAGACATTGAGTGACCTTGGGCAAGTCACATTCTCTCACAGAGGAAGGCAAAGGCAAACCTCCTCTGAACAACCCGTACCAAAAAATGCTCTGTGACAGGTTCACCTTAGGGTTGCCATAACTCAGAAGTCACTTGAAGGCACACAACAACAAAGTACTGCTGATGGTGGGGTGTGTGTGTTCTTTACAGTCATCATGTCTTTCCCCTTAGAAAACTGACTTATAGAGACCACAAGAAAACCTATCATGGGCATTTTCTTGGCACGATCTGCCCTTTACCCTTCTCAGAGAGAATGTGACTTGGCTGAGGTCATTCAGTGGGTTTCTGGGACCAAGTGAGGATTCAAACCCTGGTCTCCAGAGTCATAGTTTAGATGTGTGCACATACCTGCTGCTGTGTTCCTTTTATCAGGGATGCAGCAATAGCGGGCAGAGCAAGTGCCAAAACTGCTCTCATTTGCAAATAAGAGAGCAGTGTTGGCACCTGCAACCCCCCACCCACTGCTGCATCCCTGTTGCTGTCATTGCAGTTGGTGTCCAGCAGTAGAGCTTTGCAGACCCCTTGCAACAGCTTTGTAGACCCCCCCAGGGGTCCACAGTCGCCAGCTTAAGAAGCACTGGTCTACACTGACTGCAGTGGCTGCCCGGTGCTTTAAACTAGAGTCTTTGCAGAAATCTTTTGGGTGCAAAATCTGTAGTATATCATTGAGCCATCAACTCAGTACTCTTTCACATACAACTAGCTTCTTGGTGGGTGGACGCATGCCTGTGCATTACACACCTGCTTTTAAATCAAAACCAAGAATGCAAAAAAAAAAAAAAGTGAACATCATATCCAGCATCACTCTCCAACTTACCTTCATGCCAAAGGTAAATATTGTGATGATGATTTTGAAAACCAGAGCCAAGGCTAGCTGCCACATAGCCATGTACACTCCTATACCAGCTGGTCTGTCAGGAATATCATCCACAGGTCTAGTCATATTGGGGTCATTGATGTAGTCACAGAGCTGTGACGACTCCAGAGCTCCACAGTCATTGAACAGTTCTGAGATGAGCTCACTGGTGCTCCTCCGAGTGTAGGGGTTGGGATACGCAATAATAGCAGTTATAGCTGTCACCACAATGACTTCCAGGACTGGGTATTTCCCTAACCTAGTGGTTTTACGCCGCCTGCACCATGCAATGTTGCATCGGATAAAAAGTGTCCCCCACAAGCCTCCAAAAACTCCAAGTAGAATGAAGGGGAAAAGTTCGGCCATGTACCAAGGCGTGTGATACTCCACATAAAAGAGTACCAGGCGGCTGTTTCCAAATGGATTGATGGATCTCAGGGTGAAGGCTGCAACAAGGGCAGCAAAAAAGGATCTCCAGAGAGTCTTCAAGGGAAAGTAATAACTCACCTGAAAGTAAATAGAAACAATCAACAACAACTGGAGCATTTTCATGGATTATACCATGCAGCATAAACTACAGTAGATTTTAGAACACATCCATCTCTATTACTTCAAAATGTATTTCCTTGAGATGTATGTGGGAAGGATAGACTATCACAGATCTATAAACATTTTCACATCCTTTGGGACTGTCAAATGGGCAAAAATTGTACAACACATATTAACACTAATTATGGTGATCTATGGTGTCACAAGGAAGGAGAAACTAACATTGTGTAAATTTTCAAATGGTAATAAGATTACAGCAGCAACTTTTACATGAAGAAAATAACAGTGCTGGTCCACCCATCTTAGAAATAAGCCACCTTCCTTCATTACTATAGAAGGCTACCTGTATATGATTGCACAGTAGTAGCACCAAGTATATATACATGGAATGTAAATAATTAGAGCTGCAGAATGCAAAGGATAGGTTTGGATCTATGAGTAGACTATTGAGTACCAGTAAAAAACCGGCAAGCATTGACACCTTCCAATTTTTATCAACACTAGCAACAAAAAGGCTGTCCTTCCCCAAAACTGGAGTGTTAAAATCCTTGATCTATAGCAATTGAGCTGTTTGTTTCATATGATGATCATACTAGTGTATGGCTCATAAATTGCAATACATTATTGGTTCTGCTTCTTGAGTCACCATTTTGTAACTGTCTCTGCTGCCTATGCACCTAACGGCCTATGCATCAGTGCCCAAAGAAAGGAACTGGCAAAACTACCCCTGAGTACTCCTTGTCTAAGAAAACATGAAATTCATGGGGTCACCATAAGTGAAGATACATATATACACACAGCCAAGCTTGGATCAATTGATGCTGTTGGACTTGAGAAAAATGGTGGGTACGGGGACTGGGGTTTGAACTCTTTTAGACACAATACTCAGGGTACTGGTATTGCATGATTCCAACAATTAATCTTTTTTAAAAATATAGGTATACAGGCAACAGCTGGAATCCTATAGTTCTCTTTCAGGACCAGCCCAAGCCAAGTTGTGCACCCCACAACTCAAGGTGCATAGTATCCAATGCTAACTAAGTTATTTGGGAACTAGAGACAGAATAAACCTTTAATGTCCTTCCCTGATGGTGCAAATAAAATAAGGACAAATTAAAAAACAGTTTGGTGCCTTTCTAGAAGATCTGGCATTATTCTACCTAGAAGCAGCCCTGGCCCTGTCTTCATTGTATACCGTCTGATGGTGGAACTACCCTCTGTTATTACTCTTAAGGACTAAGTGGTTTACAAAAATGGAAACAAATACAGACAAAAGCAATTACAAAGACATAAAGCATGTAAAAGTTATTGTTAAAATGTTAAAAGTTATTGTTAAAATGTAAACTATCCACAAAATTAAAACCATTTAAAACAAAACAATTGAAAGACAAAAGTCAGCAAAACAGCACTCTGATGGAGCCTGAGGGTGTGGCTAGCAGAGAAGCTCTGACAATAGGTGGCCATACAACCAGAGTGGCTCTGTCTGAATGAAACCCAGTTCCTAGCAAGGGGCTATGGGTGAGACAGCAGAAGGCATATGAACAAGTAGAGTGAATTGGATTCTAGCATCCTTCAGTGACATTCTTAGAGAGAGCTTTAAGTCAGAGCCTTCAGTCAACCAAGGTGGGTTGTCTGAATAAGAGGGTTGTCTTCTCAGTGGCCTAATGAGAGGCAGAGAAGAAACCAAACCACTTCTGAGTGGGCAGAAAGTGAGACTCTAAGTTGGAGAATTACACCTTTGTGCTAAGCGGAGCCAAAGGTCTGTATATGTGTGAACACTCTGTTCTTGAATACTGTGGTGGTCTGAAGAAGCCGGATAGACATCTTAAGGGAAGTGTTCTTTTGTTTGAATATACTTTTAAAACCCTACACCTTTTCCCTGCGTGTTATTTTAATAAAGATTGCATTGTATCTTTATAATTTCTTCCTCAGCAGGGTATTTTTCTTCAGTTTTACTTTTATAGGATCATGCCACCACAGATTATCAATCCTTTTTGAATGACCATTGAGAAGCCTTGCCTTTTATACACTAAGATGGTGGTTTTAAAGGGAAGGCAGTGTTATCTAAGAAGAAGGGAGGGAGCCAGGGTGCTATAGCAGGAATAAAGGGATGCTGCTACTCCAACCAGGGAGAAAGAAAAGCAGGCCTGGCCCAGTCCACAAGCACATTATTAAAACCTCCTGTGGTAAATTCTTAAAAGCCTATCGTAACAGAAAAAACAGAAAAAAAAATCACTTTCCAATTGTAGGACAACCTGGCCCCAGTAGGAAGGAGTTCCAAAACCAAGATGGCTCTCTCCCACATTCCCACCAGATGCGCCTGTGAAGTTGGTAAGACCAGGAGATGAGACTCTTCCGAAGTTCTTAAAACTTGGGTAGACTTCTACTGGGAGATATGACTCTTCAGATATTCTGGACATAAGCTATATAAACTGTGTCTGCCAAAGGGGAACGAATCTTCTCTTGATTTTACCACTGTTGCTCGCAAAACTACTCCAAGTTGCATGTGCACTCCACCAGTGCAGAACCTCTGAAGCGACAGGACCCAGCATGGGCAGAGCTCCTGAACAACTTGGAGCAGCTGGAAGAAGATCATCAATAAATAGCTGTGATGCTGGATCCACTGGTCAGATCCCTATTGTACAATTTTTCAGAAAGGGCCCTAAAATCATATCAGTTTTACATTATTTTTATTAATTTTGAAGAAACAGAACTCCCAACTTCAGAAATCTTGCTCTATATTTCATTTTATATTTTCACTGTGTCTCCTTTTTCATATGTAACTTTCTGAGGGCTTTGCCTCAGAGCTTACAAGGATACCTCAGACCTTTCAACTAAAAACTTCTGGTTTATACAAACTGAAGATAGGGCAGCAAAATTGTTTCTATACTGTACTGCTTCAGACTTCTTGTGGGGGCTAGCATACCAGCTATTTATTATAAAAAGCTTCCTGTGCATAGAAAACTTGTTGTCAAAGAACAGAGCCATAATGTACATTTTAGGGATATTTACAATGTTTGTTAAGGTGTCCCAAACATAGAAGACATAGGACAGAATTTATTTTGAACTTTGAATGAAATATCCTTATCCCTGGCAGCTTATTTTACCAAGTTCTGTGACCTTTTCTTGCCCGTGACAGGACATTCATGCAAACCACCACTGCCACCTTGTCTGAAATGAAACAACCCAGCAACAGCTGTGCTGTATCAGCATCTCTTTATGTACTACAGGCTTGGCATCGCTCATTCCTTTTCCCACCAAGTGGGTCACATAAAGATCTACAGGAAACTTGTAACAAAAGTGACGCCACTCCTTACTTACCTCTTCTAGACTAAAAAGGACACCACCAATTGGCGCTCCAAAGGCAACAGAGACACCTGCAGCAGCAGCAGCTGAAAGCACCTAGCATGGAAACATTGAAATATAAGAGTCTAAAGACTCTGTGGAAAATATACACAGAAATTTATGAGGTGAGGTGTGGGAACTGAGAAACCAAGAGTACCTCTCTTCTCTTTCCCTCATTCTTGCTGTACTTTGAGAAGAGGCTGCTGAAGAAATTGCCACAGCAACAAGCCACGTGGACTAGAGGCCCTTCTTTGCCAAGGCTGAGTCCTGAAGACACCACCAGAACCAATGTCACTGTCTTGATTAAGAGAGTCCACTTGCCGAGGTAGCCCCTAATAATGAAACCACTCAAGATGGTCTTTATCTGGAAGGCAGGAAGAACAACAGGGGTTGGCAGCTCTGGGTTATGGAACGCGGACAGGAATTTTGAAGAGGTCAGGGGTTTTTAAGGTTCATGCACTTTTAATGAGAAAGGTTCCTCAATTTTTAATTCAATTACATCTCCTTTAGCAGACACCCTTTCCCCTCCTTTAAAAACAGAGCTTGGAAAAAATACAACTTTTCCGTACTCAGTTTCAGCCTTGAGAGTGAATATATACTGAACACTGCAAGGTAGAAAATTAATCCCATACATCCTAGTTTCAAAATACATGTCAATCCATATGGGGAGGGGAGGGGAGGGGAGGGGAGGGGAGGGGAGGGGAGGGGAGGGGGACTTACCTCTGGAATTCCAGAGCCACAGGCATAGGGAGCAAATACTCTGACAAGAGAGACAGCCAGGAAAGCAAACAGTAAGGCCCACAAAATGTAAAGAAAATAATTCAGAATGTAAGCACTTGCACCCTAGGGGAGAGAGGGGAGAAAACCAAGAACAACCAACCATTAAACCAATCCAGCAAGTGGCTTGTTTCTGCTAGTTACTATATAAATAAAAGATGGTATTAGCATAGGTCTCTTCATTGAGCTTAATAACATGTCTGTTGCAATATATATTTCATTGTCTGTTTCTTCAGTATTAGAGATATTTACAATATCACACTTTGTTGGTACAATTCTACATTCACTTGCTTTTTAGTAAGTTCACCAAACTCTTGAAAAAAAATCATAGAACTGGCTTCTTTATTATCAGCTTGGCATCTAAAGTTGGGCAATTTATGCAAAAAAATCCAATAAGAACATATTTTAAAATTCGATAGTGAAAATCCATGGCACTCTGAACTATGTAAAAATACTGCAAACAATATTAAACAGACGCTGAAGCACTGCAGAAGTTGGAAAGGCATTGGGAAGATATGTTTACTGCTCCTATTTTTCCCAGCTTCCCAAGAATTATACATAGCATCTTCCCTGAACCCTTAAAAAAATTGAGAAATGCAATTTAAAGCAGGTATAGGTAGGCAAGAGAGATAACCTGAAGCACCCTCTTTTTTTAATCTAACCTCCTTCCCCCCATGAAAAGGACAGTTGTATCTACTGATGAGCTAAGAAGCAAGGGTAATAGAGAAACAGACTATGGAAAGATGCAGTGAGGGACAAAAAACATCAAAATGTTTCCAGAGCTTGGAAGAGTCACTTTTTAGAACGGGAGCTCCTAGAATCCTCCAAACAGAATGGAAATTCTGGGAGTAACAGTGCAAAAAAGTAATCATTTCAAGCTGTGGGAAAATTCAACTCCTATCAACCAACCTTTGCTTCAAATTGGCTGTAATTCCTCACTAAATCTATATGAAGCCACCAAAATGATGCTCTTTGTATGTTAGCAAGAATTGTCCTTTGGTTAGATCCATCAGCAACTTCAATCTTCTGGAAGGTCTAATTCAGACATTAAACTGGGATCACTGCTGCAGGCATGATTTTCTCCTGGTTTCACTGCTTTTCTTGCCAATTTGCACAGAATGATTATTGATTGGGTGACTCTCCTACTCATTAATTTTGACAGCTGGATTTGCTTATCCCAGCAAAAGAAAAGATTTATGGTATCTCTGTTTTGACACTTATTGATTCAGTGAGCAATTCTTATTGCTACAGCTGAAGAGCATTTGTTTAAGTTTCCTCATGAAACTTTTTGTGTAGTACTCTAAATAAGAGACAGCTATGGCAATACTAGTTATTTCTTTACAAGATGGACTTTGTTTGCAAATCCAGGCCTGCACCACTGTGAATTAGGAATAGCCTCAGAGAAACAAGAAGACTACTCTTGAATTTTTGAAATTTGTCATTTTAAAGTACTTGAGCTGCTTGGTTCAAATTTCCCTCTTAAATCTTAGAATTAAACTGACATTTTAGAGGGGTAGCAGAGAAATATCCTTGGGATGATGGAACTCGTTTGGATGTATGTTCTCTCTTCTCTGAAAACAAATGTGCCAGGAAGATGTACACTCACGAAAGACATTGCAAATGTCCTTAGCTTCAATCCTATTGAGAGCAATCAAGATTTGTATTTCCTGCCAAGTAACAAAACTTTCCCCCAAAAATTATTTTAATAGCCTCCTCCTAATTTTTTCAATGGCTTTCATGTAAGGCAATTTTTCTACCCTTTATCAGCTTAAACCACACATATCCCGTCCTTCCTGCAAAGAAAGTTGAGCATTCATGTATTACACAATCCAGTGTATTATTACATGCATGAGCCTCAGACTGGTGTGGTCCCAGGGCATATGCTTTCACTTTTCTTTACAATTAGCTAAAGTTTAGTGTTACATTCAACCCCAAAACTGTGGTTAATTTTAATTACAGTTTATTGAAACCAGTCAACCTTATAAACTGTGGTTTGAACTTGGTGTGTTTCAGTAAATTATAGTGAAGAATACCTAATTTACCCAAGTTCATAATTAACAACAAGCTACAGCTTTAAAAAAAGAGGAGGAGGAGGAGGAGGAACAGAAGGAGGAGGAAAAGGAGAAGGAGAAAGAGAAGTGAAGGGGAAGGAAGGAAGGAAGGAAGGAAGGAAGGAAGGAAGGAAGGAAGGAAGGAAGGATTTTAATCTCTTTGTCATGCCTGCACTGCAGAAGGAAGGAGAAAATAGTCAACTCTGAAGTTTGTCCATATAATCTTAAACCATATTACATTCTGACACAGTATTACGATTGCGAACAGGCTCCACAGCTACCTAATGATGGCTCAGGCCAATACTACACTGCCTCTGAGTCTCACTCTCTATTTTCCAACTAACTCTGTTGTAGTTGTGTGCCTTCAAGTCACTTCTGACTTATGGAGACCCTATAGTGAACATATCATAGGGTCTTCTGGGGCTGAGTGTATGATGTGCCCAAGGTCACCCAGTGGGTCTCCATGACTGAGTGAGGAATCAAACCTTAGTCTCCAGGATTGTAGTCCAAAGCTCAAACCACTATACTAGGCTGGCTCTCAAACTTGTAACTAGTGTGGGTGAAATAACCACTGCTTCAGTTTTGACAACTGATTTAGAACAATATTGGTTTTGGAATCTCAAGGTAGTTGGCTGAACCTGCAGTAACCATTACTGTGTGAACGTCTTCTTTCAAGCAGGGGGAATCATTGGTCCTCCAGTTGCTAGGACTACAACTCCCAAGGTCCTTTACCTGCTGGGTGGGCTCACAGGAGTTCTTGGCCAAAGCATCTGAAGGGCTGTCTCTGTTTTAAAGTGTTTCATTGGCATAATAAGAAGTACTGGTGATAATACCAATTTTTATGATGAATAAAAAACAAAATGAAAACATGGTATGTGGTGAATGTCTGACTGGCTTCAAAATTGTTCATATCAAGCATCTGTTTTAGCATCTTTTTTGGGGGGAAAGATAATTAAAACAATTTTGACATGTGTCAGAATTCATAACTGCAGTGTGATAAGAAACTCTGAAGCCACAAAAAGGCACAAAACCTCAGGGTAAAATGATGTTACAAAAAAAATCCAACTATACATATTCTTCAAATTGTCAAATTCCATCAGCTATGACAAGCAGAATTTATCAGGTGCAAAAAAAGTCTGAACAGATTACATCTGAGACTCAGCCTCCAAGAATTATCAACATAAATTAGTATAAGAATTACTCTTAGTACAATCTTTCACAAAACCCACAGAAAAATGTAATTTCTATGAGGGCAACTGGGAGTTGTGACCAACACGAGATATCTACATACCTACGGATCTACCTATATAGCTGAGAAAAGATATTTCAAGAATGCTTTTTTATTCTATCTGATATTACTTTTGTTGGCATGGATCCATTCTATGGAATTCTGGGATTTGCAGTTTCATGAGGTATTTAGAAGTTTTGAATTAGAGCTTCACCAGACATAAAAATCCCAGGGCCCCATGGAATGTGGCCATAGGAATAAAAGTAGCATCAAAGCACTACATGATTGTAAAAGTTTAGAGACTTTAATGGGAAGGGTAGCACATTTTCTTCTCTTTAGTGAACTTTTCAGCAGTTCGTGAGCTTTAATAGGAAACATATAAATCAGAGCTGCCAGGAAAGAACAGTATGAAAGTTACATGAAAAAAATGCAATCATACCTCAGACTGGTTAACAAGAAGTTCAGACCATTTTTGCCACTGAGGACATTTGTCCCTATCCTCAAAAGTAGTCTCATTAGATGTCCAGCAACACTGTTCATGGCTATACCAAAATGCTGATAAACATACGCCTTCCTTCAAATCTGTCATCCAGTCCACAGCTAAATCTATAACTCCAGCTAATGTGCCTGGCAGGAGAGAGAAACAGATATTCACAGAAGGGTGCAAAATACATGTCTTAAGAAATAAGTATTCAAAATTCAATCTCACAGAGGTGTCCCATAAATATGGGTCAGTCCATGAACAGGTGCCATCCACATTCCATGCTGAATCGCCCTGCAGTGATCAAAATAAGAGCTTACAACATCCCATTCTTACAAAGTATCTGCAATTTACAACTGTCTATTTACAAAACTGCCTCATAGCCACAGGACAGTTTCTAAAGCATGTATCTTTATAACACATGTTAGTAGGCTGGGAGAGACCTGGGCAAACAGAAGATAAGAAGCATTCTCTTTTTCTTTCCGTATGATTTAGTGTGCAGTTTAATGTTTCTTCTTCAACACCATCTGCTTTGCTTGGCTCACCACTGAGGCCTCCTAATCACACACAAGCAAACTTATTCATTTAGACAAGAATATGTTTGTGACAAAAGCAAATATATTCTTGTCTAGACTGCTCTCTGAGCCAATAAAATCAATGAGGTCAACACCAGGGGTGGTGCTAACCATGGAGTTTTTATTTCATGATAAGATCTTCAGACGAATAAACCAGGGCCATCCATATGCGACTGTTAATATGTTTCCCTCAAAATTAAAAATGAGTAAATCAAAAATCTAAGGGATATTCATGATTTACTAAGGTTGTACTGAATTATATGTATATAGTTCTTCAACATCCTTGCTTGAATTTTGTTTAATCCTTACAAAATTCTCTCCTCTCTCTCTTTTTTTTTTACACCACTAATCTCACAGTTTTTCCAAACAACACAGCACCACAGTGACACCAAGTGGTGCTGATCAGAAGGTATATGCTGAATGCTGGAATAATGAAATAATGAAATAAAATCTTTACCAGGCTTGGTATAGTAGTTTGCCAAACACATTCTTTAACCTTTGAATTTAACTCACCCGTAGGCATACAGCAAGTAGTTTTTTGCCATTCACTGCAACACTGCGAACTGTTCTAATTAGGTATTCATGGAATGATTACAGATCACATAGTGAGAGCCATTTTTGTATCAGAGGAAATGACTTCAATTTGGGAAAATTTCAAAATGCTTCCTTTTTCCTCTTTTTAATAAAAAAAACAACCACAGTTTAAGTATACTATATATTGCCTTCTAACTGAAAGCAAGTCAATGCAATATATCCATCACAATGCAATATATCCATCAATGCCAGTAGAGAGATCTCTAATTGGTTGTAGTATTATTTAGTGTTTAAAACAATAAAATGGCTAACTGTAATCCTTTGTTTAGGGGTGAGAATCATGCATGCCTTTGCAACTTGGTGGACTTTGCAACTCTCACCAGCCCTAGTCAGCACAGCGCCATTGGTGAGAAATCCTGGGAGTTGCAGTCCAACCTCTGGAAGCTTGTAAATATGTTTTTTATATGTTTTATGTTATTTTTAGAAGCCCTGAAGTAGAGATTACAATTCCAAAATGCTCTGGGCATGAGAAATCGTTCAAGCCCTTTTAGGACATGTCTTTTTTTCCTTCTAGGATCAATATCCGCTTGTAAAACTTTACAACCAACTATGATGAACTAAAAGCATGTCCATTCCACAATAAATGAAAACATAAATATAGTTGATGGATGTAATCCAGCCAATGGTAGTGACGAGAGAAGAGAAGAGCAAGGAATGAAGTTGTTGATTCCCTGTGACCAGAGATGCTGCTTCTCTTATTAATGCCCACTTCTGTAGCAGCAGTATAATCCAGGGCTTTTAAAGTATCTTTAAAAATATTTTTTTAAGAGAGACAGTGCTTTTCTTGTTAATAACACCTTGTTTCTAGATCAATGCTCAAAATGACATTTTACATACATATCTCAAAGCAGAATTCATAGCTTTTTTTCTCATTTTAGCCATATTGAAAGGTCAAGGATCAGTCTGCTAAATCCAACATAAGCAGATGCCCCCAGAGCTAAGCTCTGAGTATTTATGCTGGTTGACATGATATAACAGTTCCTTGAGAATACCTGCTAGCAGTCCTATAAGGAGCATCACAACCCATCCTGACCAAGCATCCAGTAAACTTTTGATGAACTCCCATATTGACTCCTTGCTTTTGTTTGTAATCTAAAAAGAAAAGAAAAAAGTGTCATCTGTAATTGTATATAGTTTAGTCTCAAAGATCTAGATAGCCTATAACAAAATGTATGATCTGTATGTATAAATATGCCTACAAAAGCATGTATGCAAACATAGAGCATGCAGGTAACACACACAAAGAATAGTTTTAACCAAAGCTCAGTGTGATGGATTCCCCTTTATGTTGTTCTGGGATCCTGTCACACATTGCCCTTAAAACTTTTAAACTACTCATTGAATTTAGTACTAGGAAGAGCCTAAGACAAATAAGTGGATTCAGGTTTGTATCTGTGAGATTTCTTCTAAAAACTATCAAATGAGTGACTTCTACTAAAACAAAAACAATAGCAAATATTTATTCAACTCCAAAGCTCTGGAACTCCCTTCCTTGCCTGCTTTATGGCATCTTTCTGGCAATAGTTGAAGACAGGCTGCTTATTTAAAAAGGGCTTTTAGCAATATGCTGAGATGCCCATCTCTGTTGCTTTTTTAATGGGCACGCTTTTCAATATCTTTTCATTCTGTGGATAGTTTGGGGATGTGAATTTTTACTTGTATCTTCTTAAATTTTTGTTAGCAGCCTTAAATCCCAGCCTTGGGAGAAAAAATCAGGAGGAGGAGGAGGAGGAGGAAGAGCAGCAGCTTCAACCATTTTAAGCCATATCTTTGCTTACAAAAAAAGAATCATTTTAAGCTAATACCCTGAAATAAGCTAATACCCTAAAACTATTTAGCCAAATTCCAAGCCTGTTTAGTATACAAATTGTCACAAGTATGTAACGGAAAAAGTGATGACAATTGACAAGCGTATCTTTTTTTACTTTAGTTTTTGAACAGGAATTACAATCTATTCCTTTAATATTTTGGTGAAAATTATTCATCCATATTATCTATGTCATTGGTTTGGAAATGTTTTGAGTAGTTGGGGCAAAAGCTATCCATGTTTTCCTGCACAGTTAAAGCTTATGGCTGCACTATTGGCAAAATTATCTTGCTCACTTCCCTTGGAGTCATAATCATTTGGGTTCAGCCCTGAAAAACAGGCAAAGGGTGGCCTCATTTCTGATAATGGGGCTTGTCTGATAAGAAATTGACTTTAGCTGCTTTTTCATGTGTTTGTGGAGATTGTCATGAGATAACCATAGTGTTGGTCTTGAACTGGATGCATTTTTGATAACGGAATGCTCATTTCCTTCTACATCTTATTCTGACAATGGAACTTAATGTGAGATATGATCTGAAATGTCTATTTAAATGTTGAGAATGACCAGTTTAAAGATTTATACACTAACAGAAATGGATTTCAAGCTATGCCCGAGATCAGATGATGGTTCCCTCACACACATCTTTTCCATGTTATTGACACCATCTGAGGATCATAACCATCAGTGGCAGAAAAAAGATAATCTTCTATTTTAACTGGCTTTGTAAAATGGTGTTCTGGCTTTTGAAATAGCTTTTTCACTTACCTTTCTATGTCTATCTGTGTCCCGCGATTTCTCCCTTAACCAATCAATGGTATGAAAATCTTCATAAGTTCCAACATCAGGGAAAGGTTCATCCAGAAAATCCATCAGATTCCCAGAGCCATTCATGTTTCCTGCATTAACCATATTAGTACCTATGAGAAAGAACAGCAAATGGATAGAGTACAGGGTTAAAAATACAGAACTTCACATCTTGCAGAATGTATCCTATTATCCTAAAAATCATCCCCATCATTGAAATATCACTTGGGGAAACCATGATTGTATGATAATTAAACTAAACTAGAAATATCAGTGAATCTATTCCCATCTCATTCACACATAAAAAGAACCACAGAAGACAATGTAATCAAGAGGTTGGGGAGAATATTTCTCAAAGCCACTTTCGTGGCCCTCAGGGCTTCCCAGAGCTCCCCCCGCTGAAAAATTTGAAACCAACAACTAATCATTGCTTTATCCAGCAGCAGCTTCCCCTAAGTCATGGTAAATCCCTTTTGAAATGGAAGTAAGTTACATAAGTAGTTTTTGATATGTCATATAATATCAATAAATCAAAACAATCAAAATGAATCTATATAAATAAATAAATCAAAATAATCAGTATACTTAAGAGTATTTAATGAATTGAGTGTCTTGTGTTGGTTAGATTTTGTCTATGATGCTCTTGCTTGTGTTTGTGGTTGTACATGTTGAACAACAAATCTAGAGTTTTCTGTACTGGAGTGAGCCTAATTTATAGAAATTATGAGGACAGGACATTACTGTGTAGGGATATGTTCTTTACAAAAAAAAAAGTTTTTTAAAAAAAATATTGGTTGAACCAAACACAGTTCTCCATATGTACTATCTATACGACATGCACACAGTCCTATGAATGCATTACTGTCTTCAGAAGAAGATCCAAAGTTCAGTTGGATCCAACTGTTAGCAAAAAAAATTCTCACATAAGTATTCTACTCGCATGAGCTGTCAACTTATGCAAAATTCCTCCCCCGTCTCTCCTCTAAATCATCTAAAATCATAAGTTGTTTTTTTCAGTTTATTAAAGGAAGCAAAATTACATGAATTTGCTGCTTGACATTACATCACTTAATCTAATAGACTAAACATTCATTAAAATAAATAAACTTGCAAACATTTGGACATTAGGCTGGAAATATTCCATCCAAAGGGAGTATGTTTAACATGACACAGACATACTTAATGCTCAAGTGTTTGTAAATGGTGATCATGATGACTTAAAGAAAGGAGGGATGGCTTCCTAGCTACTGTCTTTAGCACCACCAAAAGGAAAAACCTTTCTTTTTCTCCTTCATTCCTTCTTGATACAGGCTGCACACTGATTTGGGTTAAAATCTATGAACTATCTAAAATCCTATACAATATAGCCCCCTAAGGTCTCCTAGGGCTAGCCTTACACAATTGCCAACCCCTGTACCAGATGTAGTAACAGATGCTCCTGGATATACTAATGCCCAAAAGTCCTAACCCCTTGGATGCCTGTGAACCCACAGAAGTCTGTCTAGAGATGTACAGTTCCTCAAAAGAAGTGTCCTTAGTGGATAATAGATTTAATTATATGATGACAATGTTCCCTTGTGTGTTAACTACAGAGAAGTCAGGTTGAGAGATGCAGATTCTTGAGCGATTCAGATAAAGATTGTTATGAAAGTGTAACATTTGACTTGCCACCCACTGGAATGTAATGAATGTATGATGTTTTACATGCAATGTGATGTAATGAAACTAATCTGCCCAGACATTGATATCTCTGTGTTTCTCCCTAAGTGGAGTGTATATGTGCATAGATCTATGACTGCATAGAATAAATGGCCTAAAAGGTTGAAAGAGAGCTTACTTGTTTCCCCTATGTATATCCCAAGATTCCAATATTTAAGAATACATAAGTGGTGTTTTAATGTTAACTCTGCCTGTCTGGATTTGACCATGGTCACAAACTGGATGTCACCATAAGGTGATAAAGCAGTGGTTCTCAACCTGTGGGTCCCCAGATGTTTGTGGACTTCAGCTCCCAGAAGCCCCAGCCACTATGGTCAATGCTCAGGGCTTCTGGGAGCTGAAGTCCATGAACATCTGGGGACCCACAGGTTGAGAACCACTATGATAAAGGGATCTCAGACAGAAGCAAGCTAGTTGACAAACGGCAAAGGAGCCTCAGTCTCTCAGTCTAACGGGATGGGGTGGGGAACGATGCCCTTTTCACCCTGAATTCTGAAGAATTTGCAGGCACTTAACTCAGAGAAGTCGTCGTCCAATCATCTTAGCCCTCAGTTCAGATCTCTCTGTGGTTGGATCCTATTGGTAATCTGAAATAGCATAGGCCCATTGAATCAGGGAATTTACATAGATATTTTCATTTACTCAACAATTAATTCAGTGGGTTTAGTTTTGTTTTGTTTTCAACAAGATACAGACCTATATCCCCTGTCTTCATTCTTTATCTCTCTATTTATAACATCTCCAGATGGAGACAGTCTGCTGGAAGTCTGAAGTCCAAATATCTAACAACTGTCTGTGTGTGTGTGTTTGTGTGTGTGTGTGTGCGTGCTTGGATTAAGCTGCAGACATATGCCGGTCATTTTCTACAGGAAGCACACAACTCATTTCTAGCAACGGCTCTACTAGCTGCCAGTCCGATTTTGGGCACAATTCAAAGTGTTGATTAGGACCTATAATGCCCTATATGGTTGAAGTCCAAGTTACCTGAAGGATGGCATTCTTGTGTACAAACCTGGCCCTTTTCTATCTGGTGGGAACACAGGGACCTTGGTGGCTGATCCCGGGCTTTGGAATTCCCTTCGCAGAGAGCTTAGATTGGCATCCTTCTTGCTCTCTGTCTGCAGGCAGGTTAAGACCTTTTTGTTTGGGCAAGCCCTTAAGGACAAGTTGCTTAGGGGGAACAATCCTTGCATAATGTGCTGGATTGTATATTTGTTTTCTTTTTAGTCATTTATGTTTAACTGGTTTTAATTTTTCGGTAGTTTAACTGTATTATTGTCTGCTATGAATTTTAGTTGTGTATGTTTCAACCAATGTAAGATGTCTTGAGTCCAAATCTGCGGAAAAGGTAAGATGTAGATGGTGATGGTGATGGTGATGGTGATGGTGATGATGGTGATGGTGATGATGATGATGATGATGATGATGATGATGATGATGATGATTCTCCAGTTCAGAAGGCCTCAGACTTGTACCCCTTGTGAGAGCAACAGAAGACAGTACAGAAATTAGAAAGAGCTTGTAGGGCTGCATTGTATTTTTAGAGACTAGGACAACCCTGAGCCTATTCAGTTTAGAGTTTACGCTTCTTTAAATCCCATATTGCTCTTTGTTCCAGGAGAGCTTTATAAATAATGTTAATATAACACCTCTTAATATCCACCATGCTTCCTCATGGTAGAGGATGGAGTGGGTGGAGAAAAGAGAGCGTATTACTAATAGTAACGGACTTTCATGTTCTTAGGATTTAGAAGGGCCATTTCTGCACTAGAAGGGAGGGCCCTTCCTAAACTGCAAACCCCAGGATTCCATAGGATGTTGAAAGTGGAATCATAGCGCAATAACAGTCTAATGCAGAAATGGCCATGAAGTTCCTACTATAAAGGGTTTTTAAAAAAAACATGAAAGAAAGAACTTGAACTGATGAGAAATTTTATTTTTGAGAGTGTTGTTATGACCACTTCAGTCTTTGACAGCTGACTGAAACATATGGAGAAACACGGAGGGATTCTCCTTTACTCTTTCATGTAATTACAGCTTTTTCTGAGTCATTGAATTTGATTACTAAGCCAGATCTTTGCAGGGACTGAGAGTGACCAATCACTTATTTATATTACTCTCTCTGTCTGTGACAGTGCATTTGAGACTCAGTGTCAGCCACTAAAAACTTTGCTGCTATCCTTGAAGTTATTTATGTTAGAGGACCTTTGGAATCCTTTTAGGACAGCCTGAAAATCAGACACAGCGCAGTCTATGTGTTTGTTGACAAAGACCACATACAATGAAGACCCGTTTGTCCTGACAGAGTTCTGTATTTCTGCCAGAAGAAATGTCTGTGTTACTTGCTGTTCCTTATCCAGCTATATATCTCACATCAGGAGTGACTAATATTTGTTGGAACTTGAGGTGCTGTCTCTTTCTTTTTCCATTTAATTCAAATATTATATCAAATGATCTCAATGCCATAAGTAGTTCTTATTTAGGCTCAGTTGGAGGTTTCTTCTAGTCTTTGGTCCATATCTTGTTATGTCAGTGAGAAGGTTGGGAAAATATTTTCCTGTCCCAGCTAATATTTTTATAAGGTCTTAATTCACACACAGTTGGAGTGAAACACTTCAAAAGCAGTTCACATTGTTGTTCCTGGTGAGTTTTAGAAGGAAAAAAAGTATCCTGTCTGAATAAAAATGATTCTTTGCATCCAAAAGTTTGAAAAATTCAAGTCAGAATATTTATAGCTACATAAAGTGGTGTGTATTATTAGACTGAATCCTGCCACTGCCTGAAACATCCTGCTGGCACACACGCTTTTTAGTTTCTTCCCCAAGCATGTCTATTTTACACATGTCTCAGCTACCTTTCAATTCCCCAGTTTTCACAAGTCAACTTACAACAGAAAATGAATACGATTTCAATATAACAAACTGATAAACTCACAAATCAATACGTTTAAAATAAACCAATACAATAAAATATAGATCCAAATATAACTGAAAAACAACAACACTGAAACCAGAAAGAAAAGCAGTTTACTGGTAAAAAGCTTGAGAAAACAAACCAGCTTCTACTGCCCTCTTAAAATAGCAGTGGATGAAGCCAGGCATATGGGTGGTTGATTTTCTTTATCCTATATGATTCTATAGCAAATTCACTCTGGATAATTATGCACTTGCCCATAAAATTGACAACTTTTTTCTTTATTCTTCCAGGTTTCACCTAACTTGGTTATGCTACCATCTACTCGGTCAGGGACTGGGAATAACTGGTACCCCAGATGCTGACAATACTGTTTGTATCATACCTCACCATCAACTGGTTTAGCTAGGGCTGAGGGTTAACTAGCACTCAGCAACATCTGGAGGTCTACAGGCTCCTCAACCCTAAACTAGAAACTGTGACCAAACAGCATAGCTCCTTTTCAAGTTAGAATCTGGACCACTTGAGACAGGGAATCAATTGCTCAGGCAGAACTCTGTTCATATAAACTACTTGGCTGGACACTGCACATCAAACAATGCCAAAGTGGAAAGAAGCAAACTATAATCTTTCATACTTGCTCTAAGCAGTGAGCTTACGGAAGCACTAAACACAATGTAGGGACCACACAACTTAGGAAACTGACTTTTGTCTTTTTTTCCTCCACCTGTTCATTTTTGAATTATGTGCCTTGCCCACTATCACGTCTAATTTAAAAAACAAAAACAAGGACAAACTTTTGTCTCTGGACAAAGGTTTGTTTAAACAAGATGTTTTCCCAGCAGGAAAACAACAGTCCGCTGCAGCAAGGCACATACTTCCATATACTGTGAACAGCTGTTATGCCACCATTATATAGCAGCTCCTGTTGCCATTGCTCATAATCTGAACAAACCCTAAAAGCACAGAGATTGACATCCACTCAACATCAGGGGACACAACACAGGAGGGAAAATAGGAAGTCCAGTAAGTGTACTTGTGAAGGTTTACTCAACTTTCTGCAAGGTTAGAAGATGATTGTAACAATAATTCTCACAATGTTTGTACAACTTCTTAAAAAATCTATTACTATATTGTTGTCTTGTTATTTTTCACTGCTACAGATTACATCCTAGGCTTTGTGAGTACTTTTGGCTTCTGGGGAGCATCAAATATCCATTCACCCATTTTTACTTGAGAATAATTCTGTTAAAAGCAAAAAATAATGTCTCCTAGGAATTGTTGTGAGAGCTGAAAATCTGCATCTGAAGTCTAGCTGTAGTCTACCCAAGGATCAATTGAGCCAGTATGAACCTGAGCCAGTAGTGGAGATCTGAAACTCTCAATATAACATTTTCTGCCTAGGAATGATGTGTGCTTAGGTAACTGCTGTTCTATAACAAGTTGCCCAACCCACACGTGCAGACACAATCCACACATCACATCCTGGAGACCCTGACAACTCCCCTAGTGTAAGAAAGTGATAACAACATTTAGGTTTAGTAGACTGTGAAGCAAGAAGCTGAACAAGCCTGGGTACAGCCAGCCAATCGCACCCCATGGAATGTTATGAGGCAGGTCCTATGGAGTAAAGAAACTTGTCTGTTAAAAAAAAAAAAGGTAAAGCAAGCTGAAATAGAGAGAGGGCCAATTAGATGCAGGGAAATAGAGGAGATATGAACAAGATTTTGGAAACTGAGAATGTGGAGAGTATTCAGGGAGAAGTGTTGCTGTGTACTAAGGTTTCGAACCAGCCAAACCTGAGCGTTTATTATATTTGTTATATAACAAGTCTTTGCAGTTCTTATTTTCTGCATCTCTGTCTGAATGCTTTAATTCAATTTAATTTAACATTAACAAGAACTCACATCTTACCACATTGAATCCACTGATGAACACAGACATTTGTCCAATATAATTATCTCTATGAGGGCTGAGGGTCAAGTCCAGAGAAGCATCTTAAGGCTTAAAAGGCAAGGGAGCCTCTAAGGCAGTGGTTCTCAACCTGTGGGTCCCCAGATGTTTTTGGACTTCAGCTCCCAGAAGCCCTGAGCATTGACTATAGTGGCTGGGGCTTCTGGGAGCTGAAGTCCACAAACATCTGGGGACCCACAGGTTGAGAACCACTGCTCTAAGGTATGGAACTGCAGGGCCAACCTAGAGGGTTCTGTCATATTGACACAAAATTATTTGCTTAACATAAACCCTGTTCATTATAAAGTTTTAAAAGTTTATCAACATCTCATTGTTGTCATATTTCATACTCATGTCAGGTGATGATGGCCCACAATTTTGCTACATTCCTGTGTTGTGTACAGTATACAGTTGCATGATTGCCAGATAGAACACTATCTCAAGTGGCAGGGCAATTCTCCAATACTGATTAACTTACTTGTTAAATAAAAATGTTACAGGACTGAGTAAAACTCGACTACTCTTTCTACTTCAAACCAAGGAAGTTGTTCTTGGTTCTAAACCAAGACTGTAACAGATTGGAGCAAACTATAAGCAAACTGAAACTTGATCCAGAGAAGACAGAGGTTCTTCTGGTTAGTCAAAAGGCAAATCAGGAAACTTAGGGCCTTTCTGCACTACGCTGTTCTAGTGCTATTCCACTTTCGACATCCTGTGGAATTCTGGGATTTGTAATTTACTGAGGCCCAAGAGCTCTCTGGCTGAGAATTCTAAATACCTCTCCCTAAACTGCAAACCCCAGGATTCCATAGGATGTTGAAAGTGGAATAATAGCACTATAACAATGTAGGGTGGACAGGCCCATAGAGTCAGCCTGTTCAGGATGGGATTACACTCTCAATGAAAACACAAGGTCACAACTTCGCAGCTTAAGGCTTGTGCGTTAGATGCACTCATTCTTTGAGACGGTGGATCTGACCATGGTGACACATATCGCATTTGGCTTATTATCATGTACTCTATGCCTTTGAAGAATGTTCAGAAACTTAAGCTGGTCTAAAGAGCTGCAGCCATATTGTTCATTGGTTACAGTGAGTACAAAACTCCCTTGTCGCAACAGCTCCATTGGCAGCCAGTCTGTTTCAAAGCATGATTCAAAATGTTTCTTATGACCTACAAAACTTTAAATAGCTCTGGTCCAGGTTATCTAAAGTACTGTATCTCCCTATATGATCCAGGCCATGTCTTGAGATCTTCTGGAGAAGCCCTTCTCTCTGTACCCTCACCCCCACAGGTACACCTGGTGGGAACAAAGAAGAAGAATTTTTGGTCACCACTGCTGGAATGCTCATACTAGAAAGATTAGACTGCTACTATCAAAGGCAGGTGAAGACCTTTTTGTTTCAGCAGGCCTTTAAGGGCTAACTGTTCAGGGAGAAAACTCCTTTCATATGCTGTGTTGTTTATATTTGTTGTTCTTTCCACTGGTTTTTACACATCTTTATATGTATATAATTATCCACTCCAGTTCTTCAAAAAAAAGTAAAAATGGTCTCAATGCCTTCAATGATTTCCCCAAATTAACCCTTGAAAGGTAAGTCAATACTATTCCTTAGTGCTAAAATATAATACACTGATGTCAACATATAGACAGGGAGAACTAAAGTAGTTGTTTCTCATTACTTCCCAATGGAACATGTTATTGATAACTTCATTACTTGTAACTCATTGCTTCCAGTTATTGCTGTGAGTCAAGCTAGTCTTTTTAGTTCTCCGGTATTGTATATTAACCAGGACTTAATGAATAAATCCAACTTTTAGACACAGCTAGAGTGGACCTACTGAATAAGTGGCAACTTGGCAAATAACTACTTATATTGGTTCCATTGATACAATGAGTCTACTCTAGGTGGAACTAAGAATTGGGTTTAAACATAGATGTGTCAAGAACATGTAGACTCAAAACTGAACAAGGATAATGCAAACATCTAATCAACATCCAATAAATTTTCTCAAGCATGTCTATTGTGCCCAAATAATTTTCATTAATTTATATGAACACACACACACCCTTAATATACAAACACCCCAAAACATTTTGTCCCCTGAACTAGAAATGAAGATTCCAAAGACTGAATTTAAGATGTATTGCTCAATCTACCACTGAGATATGAACTTCCCCTTACTACTCCTTTCCTCTTTGTGTTATTACTTTCTGTCAAGTCAGTTATGACTTATGCCAACCCTATGAATTAACTACTGGGAGGTGGCAGTGGCAATAGTAGGGGGTAGGGTGACACTGACAGAGGATCTCTCATAAACAACAGCAGCACACTTTAGCTAACTCTGAAGGAGTCACTACTAAGCCACTCCTGAAAACGCTTTACCTTGAAAACTCTGTGATGAGACAAGTCCCTTTCTTTTAGGCTCTTACTAAGACCCTAGACAAAGTTATGCATTGGTAATTGTAGCAGTTACCCCCTACCACTCCAAAAAACCCCTTCCCAAATATATATTTTTTAAAAACTCTATCTGTTACAGAGACAGTTTTAGATGTTCTTCAGATGCACACAATTAAGGTATCTCCAGGTTGACAGTGTTAAAGCATATTTTTTCCAGTTTTTATCAGATTAATGTCTTCTTTTTTAAATGGTAGTTCACTAAAGACCTCTACCAATATGAATCTTTAGTGTGAGCCAGTAACTTTAGGCAGGACTCCCTACAATCATTTTATTTATTTCAAAGTATGTTCACCTTTCCACATTAAGCATCCAGAACCATAGTAATATATAAGACGGAAACGAAAACACTTAAATGTAGGAAAATTAAAAAACAAACAAACAATTGGAGCAAATGAAAAAACAATGTTAGGAAAATAATCCTGCATTCTTTCATTCACTTTATATCTGACCTTTGTACCTCAGGATTCAAGGAAACTTACAGTTTAAAAACAACACAATATAGATAGACATTTACCAAAGTTCACAATTAAGAAGTGAGTTAACTGTCAATTATGTCAAAAACATTTAAAACAAAATTTTAAAAATATTAAAAATAACAATACAGTACACTTTTCTTTACAGTTTCCTAAAGCCTGGTGAAGTAGCAAACTTTTGGGTTGCTGTTAGAAGATTAAAGTGGATTGACTTGGGAGATGAAGAGTTTGCCCTTTCTTGTGTCCGCTGAAGAAAAATGCACTTCAGATGTTAGAAGCTAAACCAGCACTGCTTTTTGTCAGCAGTGAGAGGTCCTGTTATATGCATCAAATGCATTTGGGAAGAAACTGGCAACTGGCAGATACAATCCCTGACAATGGCAATTATATCTAAAGTACATATTATCATGCAGTTGATAATTAGTGTCATGTTTAGTACACTCCAACATAGCTAAAGTCCAATTGTGGGCACTCACTATATATTTGGTAACACATATTAGCAGGGAATGTGGGAAGAATCTTAGTGGCTGGCCAGGACTTTGCTGCCTCAAGCCATGCAAATAATGCTCCACCCTCACTCATTGAGCACACTACCCAAAGCCTGCTGAATTACACGTGGCAGAAAATCCCACAGTCCATCTCCATAGCAGTAGAAATATACAATTACAAAATAAATACATACCTATACATGTACATACATAACAATTTGCTACTCTTTTATGACACTTTTAGGATGGCTCACTCTCTCTAACAGTAGGGACCATCATTAGGTCTTGCCTCAGTCATAGGTAGAAACAAAGATGAAAATCTAGGCTTCCTCATTTCTTAGATCCAGTAAGCTCTGGTGTGGACAAGCTTACATCAATTTTTGTATGTGCTAGCAACATTTTACAGTGAAAGAAAACCCAGTTATTGGAAGCACAAGCAGTGTTGAAAAAATCTTTACTAACCAAATAAATAAATAAATATGCAAATTTACTCAGGAACTGCCAGTGCTCTCAATATAGCTGAAGCTGAGTCATCCTTTTCCTTCAGGTACAGGCAGGTTTTATGACGGCCTTTAAAGGAGGGGTGGAAATGGAAGACTGTTCTGTTCTGGTTCCTTTCATATTCAACCCCTCTAACAAACACTGCCACAAACTATCTGAATATTATCAATGCAATTCGAAAATGTTCCCTAATTCCTAACTAAAAGAATACTATTCATCTTGCAGAAACAGGTCATACAAGCCAATTCCTGTAGTACGTAATAGTGGAGAGAAACTGAAAACCAAAGGGAATTTAGGTTTTTATTTATCTCCAGCTAATTTTCAGGACCAAGCTATTTAACTATATGAGGTTTATATTTACCCTCATATAAAACATTCCACCCTGCTTATGTCATACATTTAATTCCTCACAAGCAAACATATATACAAAGCAATTGTGCAAGAAATATGAAGAAATGTGCTCCCCTGAGAAATGTTTCCAAAAGGAATACTAGGTTTTCTCCTAAACAGCTGGACATTGCAGAGGCCATAGAGATTTTATTTTTAAATGTCATTTCTGCATGGTGTTAACTTTCTTTCCCCACTCTTTTTAAATACTAACAGAAATGTAACTTATTGTTTACTAAAAAGGCCTGAGAGGATGCTTTTTAATAGTCTACCTTCTTCTTCTGTTGTAAACCTCCATCCGGCAACATCGCTTCTGAATATGTCAGCATCTGAAGTGCAAGCAAATAGCGCCTGCACCTGCAAGAGGCCTTGCAATGATGATTAATATTAGTATTTAAGCTCCTGATTGACAAAGGATAATTTCAGAATAAACACCCGGGCAAAGTCTAGCAAATTCCAGCTATGAAGCATGGTTTCCTCTTACCTGCAATGCAACATCATTTAGTTCAGCCCCCAAAATCCCGACAGCATCCTTTCTTCACTGGTACGGCTGCAAAGGCAATGATGTCATATGGAGGAAGCAGTAACAGTCACATGACCCTCTATGCTCTCTATTGGAGACTCGTTTGCTAGAGGGACAGGCAGCAACTGGCCTCTGATCCTGCAGGATTAAACCAGGCTCATGAAACATCCTCAAATCTTTTGCAGCTCACACTACACTATGAGCTGGATCAGTGTATCCTACCCAGGAAAGCGTTTTTGCTTTTCTGTTTTTAACAAGAGTAAAAGAAAGTGTATTGCCTGAAATGAGACACGCTTGCATTCTGTTTTCATTCAGTGGTGTGTGGACTGCCTCATTTTTTTCAAAAAGAAGACAGATAAAACAATGCACAGCTGCACTCAGTAGGAGGGCTTTCTGTTCAAACTAGAATCAGATAACAACCTCAAGGGGGAGGCTTCTCATACCTTAGTAAATTTATTAGGGAATGAGTTTTTGATGGACTATGAAAATCAGATGCCTGAAGTATCAAATCTGTTGCAGGATGGGCAGGTTCATTTTTTAGTTTTGTCTGAAGGAAAGGAAGGGCAAAATGTATAGATGCTGACAATTCAGAGCATGAATGTGTGCAAGAGAAGTGTGAACATTTATGAGGTCAGTACAGATATGATTCTGCCCAACATTAAAGTGGAAATGAGAGTCTATATTGTTCCTCCCCCAGTGGGACACAACTATGCAAACCCAGTGGATGGCCTTAAGCAAGTTACACCCTCTCAGCCTCAGAGGAAGGCAAAGACAAACTGTCTTTCAACAAATCTTGCAAAGAAAACCCTGTGAGAGGGGCCTCTTAGGAGTGCCCTAAGTCAGAAATGACCTGGGCACACCACAACAAACCTGTTAAATGACAGCTGTCTGTACGTGAGGGGGATGTAGACTGATTGCATCTTCATTCAATCTACCCCCTCCCCCGTCTCTCTGCATGCTGCAATGCATTCCATTTCTGAGTCTTCTCACTATATAGAGAGGAAAACCTGGATGAGGCTGAGCACTTCCCACTTCCCAGGCAGATGCTGAGTTTGGTGAAATATAAGAAATACGTCTATTGAGCCCACAGTGTGCAGACGCTTCTTCTTCATATGGGGAAGGATTGTGCCCTAAGTCAATGGTAGCTTCAGAATTCTCACAGTCAATTATTTTATCCAATAACTTATTCTTGCCAAGTTGTAAACTCAAAAACCTATTGAAGGCTTAACAAACTGTTCATAGCCAAAATTTGGCTAGCTCTGTTGGTGAACACACTTTTGATATTCTAACATTCTATATGAAGCTTATCTATTTTTGTAATTCTGGTCAGGGAGTATGATTATACAGATGACATTTTGCAGGGAAGATCTAAATGTCTTTACACTTCTCTGGCAAATTGGATGTCCTGGATTTCATATAATAAGATAATCCTTTGTAACCTACTCCCTGTAAAAGTTATCATCCATTTACACCCCTTTGACCTCCCCACATGCCCATGTTCCAATTTAACTCTTCACAATTTTCTAATAATTTGGTGCATGCTGCTGAGATACGACAGCTGACTCCCTGTCAAAACTAAACCTCATCAGGGATGTAGAAAATGGCAGCATTTCTGCACAAACATTCCAAAGTAGATCGGCTCAGGTCCTGGTTCCTTAACCCAACAACAGTTTTAAGTTCTATTCAGTGGCACTTCCATATCGGTGTAGCACTGCATCCACTCCAGGCTTTAGTCTGAACTTAAGGAGCTATCCAAGATGCTGAATCTTACCCACAAAAATACGTTCAGCAGATCGGAGAGCTCCTTTAACATTGGGGCTAATACACAGAATGGATTCACTGCCACACCAGCTGTCACTGGACCTACTATGGAGAATTGGGGCAGTGATCAAAGGGACAGGAGCCAAAGCACTCAGTGGCTGTATGTCTCCCAAGTAGTGTGTGGATAGTTACAGGAAAGAATGGAAATGTAGCTATCAGATATGTATATGCTGCACTAAATTTAATAACTCGGGTCACTGCTCTACTGCTGTGGAGTATTAGGAAACAAAAGCCTAGAAAATGGTATCTTACTTTCTAAGTGCAGAAACCCTGCAAGAAACCAGGAAGGTAGACACGAGATACTCAAAGAGTATGGCAAAGAGATGCCATCTATCATCCTTGAGAAAGTTAATCAGGAAAAATGCATACTGGGTCATGAAGGCATAATTTAAGTTGAGCAGTAAGTTCAGGTATCTCTAAAGAGCTCGTAGCCAGGATTTTTGGGGATATCTGGGCCTTCCATAAGCCAGCAAGAACTGCAGAATAAAAATTAAGAACTTTGTGGTTTTCAGATACTGCAAATAGGTCCATCGCTACTGCCTTTTTACTAGTTGTTTTAAAGTTCTTAGAGCCACTCTGTTTGAGGCAGACATCTTCTGCTGAAGTAGTTGCCAATGATGTTCACAGAGCCTTGGCAACGGTGGCTCCTTGCTACAAGGGACTGAACCATGGTCACCCTATGAAGGAAGAGGACTGGGTAGTACATCCTCATAGTAATTTCCCCATAAGACAGCACAATATTTTTCACCTGTCCCAGTAGAGGAAAACAAAAAGATTCACAAGTTCTCAACTTGAGCTTGTTGTTAGTATCTTCCTGATGAGTTTGGGTATCTACCTATTCTGGGACAGGTACCCACATTTACAAGCACTATAATCAAGGGTGAACAGAACTCTCTCAGGCCCATTTGAAGGTCTGTCCCTGGAAAACTGGATACATTGACAACTGAACTACTGAACACAATCAGTCAATCATTCAATCATACCAAAAAAATAGGGTCTCTTACAAATGAGTGAATATTCTTCAGTGTGACATCACAAACTACAGGACAATTTGGCTCAGCTCTGAAGTCTAATTAAGTAATCTGGTTTGCTGGGCTGTAGCCTTTCTTCATAACATTCAGATGTTTTAATATATTTTGAGTTTTTAAGTGGCAAACATCTAAACATGTGATGCTCTAAAACACACCAGTATAGTCTACAAACAAGTTTTTGTCTTTTCTTTCTTTGGAGGAGGAATAAACTATTTGTTTTGTGTCTTTAAGCCATCTCTGACTTACAGTGGCCCTAAGGTGAACCGATCACATAGTTATCTTGGTAAGATTTGTTCATATAACTTGCCCAAGGTTACCCAATGAGTTACCATGCCCCAGCAGGGATTTGAACCCTGGCCTCCAGAGTCATAGTTCAACACTCAAACCACTACACCGCGCTGGTTCTCAGAAAATAAAAGAATGTGGAACAATAATTTCATTTCAGAAGTTTGTCTGTTTTCCATAAACCAGACAAAGATCAAGTTAATGGCCCTCAGAAATGACCCTTTACAAAGTATGTGATTTAAACAATGATCATACATGTTTACATATTTGGGACTCAAAATAGTTTCAGCCCAGGTGTCTTCTGATGTGGATTGATTGTTATGGGGAAATTAACATTATAATGAACATGCTCTCACAATACACACTCTTTATCTGTCCCACATTAACCACTTGTTCATGGCTTCCCGTTATGAATGTGGTCTGCTTTGTTGTTGTTGTTCTCAATTTATGGCAACCCTAAGGAGAATCTCTCATGGGGTTTCTGAGAGTATGTGATGTGCCCAGTAGGTTTCTATGACTGAGTGAAGAATCGAACTCTGGCCTCCAGGGTCCTAGTCCAGAGTTCAAACCACTACATCATGCTGGCCCTCTGCTTTACTTCTCTTTATGTAGGTTACAAGCATTTGTACTGAACACTTACAAGACGAAATGGCTTACATCCATTGCAGGTCACACATCCAACACTGGCAGTTTTCTTGACCTGGTCTGACAGATCTACTTCTGCTTGCTACAAGTGATGAATGTTATACTTCATATACTTTAGTACATCCAATGAGTCTTTCCTTGCAGTTACCAGTTAGAGAGACTTAACATGGCCTGTACAATCCAACCTTAAAGGGTAATTGGATCAGGGCTGAAGGCAAACCATTTCATTGGCCTAACTTTGCCGTTTCATTTGTGGATGGCATCCCACCCAATCAGCTGCATGGAGACCTGCCTCAGTTGGCAGATTATTTTGGTTCTACTTTAAGTCTTGTATAGAGGGAAAGGCAGGATACAAATCAGTTAATACACATTTTAAGTGGTTGGGTGCATGTAGGTGTAATCTCTGGAGTGAAAAGGAAGAGAGGTACAAATCATGGTAGCTACCTCAATGGTAATTAAGAAACAACAGTTTTTATAACAGACTCGGTCACCTTTGCGTAAATGAATGCAAGACAGTGAAAGCCATTTTACTGCATCTGCTTTAAAAGCTGTGAATTCTTCATCCACCATTTTTTAAACCTCCCAATGTTTATTTTTTTCACTGCATCAGAATTGTTCTGGGAAATTCACTACATAGATTCCTGTAGTGTCTTTTCTTTAAATGCATAAAAAGTACCAATATGAATGGAATTCACAGGGCAACATCAAAAAAGATGTGTAGGATTTCAATAAATTTCCATTTACAGTACCAGAAACTCTACATGTCACATTGCAGAAGAAAATCATCCTGTAATAATTTATGTAGGCTGTTAATTTTATTTAATGTAATGAAGAGAACAACTATTATCAGTCTCTCAATATATTTCAGCAAATTCATCATTTCTTGGACAAAACATATAGTTCTAGGAAATATATTCAGGTAGCCGTGTTGGCCATACAGCCAAATTTAAAAACAAAAAACTAAAATCCACAAAAGAGTGATACCTATGTTGGTCAACCAGAATGTACAAAACACATCATGCAGGTGTTTGAAGCTCCACTGGCTTCTTCATCAAGCAGAAGATTAAAAATCCTACAGAAAAAGAAAAGTGATGGTGTTAAACTTACAGAGGGTATTTCTATTGTAGTTCAGTTGGTTTGGAGGGCTTTCAACACAGGCAGAGACTACTCTCCTTTTGGCCATGTGGGGTGTGTGTGTGTGCGATAATGGGGTTTCCCCATTATCTAAATAACAGAGCTTAAGGGAGATAGTTCTCCCTCAGGCATACAGAGGGTTAATGGACTGCTAGGGTTAGGTTACATTGATTGGAGGTCACATGAGATAGTTGTCCAATCAGGGGCGAGAAGGGAAAGAATCTTCTAGATCAGTGGTTCTCAACCTGTGGGTTGCGACCCCTTTGGGGGTCGAACGATCCTTTCACAGGGGTCGCCTAAGACCATTGGAAAATACGTGTTTCTGATGGTCTTAGGCTCCATTCCCTCCTCGGTGGTGGTGCGCAAGCGCGAGCCACCCGCTCGCGTCCTCCTGTCCCCTTTGAAGTACCTTACTAAAGAAAATTTTCTTGGCATCGAGCGAGAGTGAGTTGGAAGGGCAATCTCTGACCAGCCACTCTGAGGCTCAAACAAAGCTAAAAACATCTAGTCTGAGAAGGCAAGAATTAAAAAGAAGGTGAAAGGACAATTACCTGGTAATGCAGTTAAGTCTGTTAAGGGCGGGGAAGGGCTCCCAACCGCTCCTTTAACTTCAGGTCGCCATGTTGAAAAGAGGCGTTCAGAAAGCAAGGGAGGAGGCTATGAGAGGAAAGAGCTCTCCTGACCAATCCAAGTTCGCCAGCAACACAACCAACCACACTCAAGCACGTGAGCAGCCTCTGCCAGGAGAAGTGGCAGCCTCTCAGTCAGCAGTTCCTTGCCCTTCTGTATTAGCGGATACAGTAGCGCAGGGCAATTTAGCATTGTGTATGGTGTCATTATTCACTAGGAGTCAAACTGCAATGCCTATGGAACGTAAAGAAGTAAGATTTGAACCTCCTATGTCCTCAATGTCTTCCCAGGGGAATGTGTCTTGAGTGTAGTAGGGAGGTGAAAAGACAAATGATTGCTGAAGAAATGGAGGTGCATGTTAATAGGCAAACAATATTAGTGAAATGATTTCACAAAATACATAACAAGTTTAAAAAATGTATTGCAAGTTGGACAATTCATTGAATTTGAATGTAATGTCATTATTAAGCAGTCAACAAACTACTTCAATGAATCCTTCATTTTCACGTGATTTTCCTGATGATACAAAAGTTATTCAAGCTGAATCAAATGATGCTGGTGTGTGTTTACCAAAAAAGTCTACCTGTAGGTCCAAAGTGACTCGAGTTGAGGAATCTGCTTTGTCACACTCTGAACAAATCAACACTGAATCTGAAAGTGATGAGGAACCAGATTTGGCAGATACTCATGGGGATAATGACTCTAAATCAGATGGTTCTATTTCCAAGGAGGAGGATGCAGAAGATGATAATAAAATGAGATTATTTTCCTCAGATTCTTTTAAAAATTTGCTGAAAAAGGTGTTGGTAACTCTGGGGCTGGACAGTCTGGAGAGTGCCACTTCAGATATTGACAAAAACAAGAATGTTGCATCAATTGTAAGGAATAAGCCTACAAAATCTAGTGTCATTCCCCTGCCAGATTTATTTTTGGATTTAATTCAGTTTGAATGCAGTGAAACCAAATCTTCAAATTTTATATCATTTATGGCGGACTAAATATCAGATATTTACATTACGATTCATAACAGTAGCAAAATTACAGTTATAAAGTAGCAATGAAAATAATTTTATGGTTGGGGGTCACCACAACATGAGGAACTGTATTAAAGGGTCGCAGCATTAGGAAGGTTGAGAACCACTGTTCTAGATGCTTCCATGAGAAGTGAAAAAAAAATCTTCAAGACACCATGAGGAGGGTGAGGGAAGCCAGTGGAAGCAGACAAGGCTGCCTCCTGGCACTCCCCAAAATACCATCTCAGAAATGACCAGCTGCTGTGAGTAGCTTAGAATGTGTCTAGTTAGCTGCATTAGAATTTTGTAATTATTTTGGACACTTTGGCTGATCTTGAGAATCTATCTGTGCTTATAACTATTTGTAACTGTCAAGTGCACTTGAGGGGGGAAGCCCTTTCATGAGTATTATTTTCTTGTTTACCTTGCATGTTTAAAATAAACTTTTCTTTAAGCCTCTGTTCCCTCTCCATTCCCACACATTCCTCGGAGCATATGTGGATAGGATTCCTCTCACTCAGAAGGGGGAGAGAAGGGAAGGGAAAGGATATTTGAACATAGAGATTGTTAATTCCCAAGCACCATCCCACTGCGTTGTTGTAGAATGGGCTAAATCAGTGGGTGGTGACAGTGTGGAATGAAGAGAATTTTGGGGAAATCCTTAGCTCCTATTCAAGGCAGAAGTCAGCACTGAGAGGGAGGAGGGTCCTTTTCCCCCAGAATCTCCACAGGGAGTGAGACAAAGGTGGTCACTTTTCTCCTGTATGATTTTTTAAAACATATTTGGCCTGATGCAGAAGCCAGTAGAGTTCAAAAGATTGCATGATGTTTTGTACATTTTGCTTGACCAATAACGGTATTGCTCTTTTATGGATTGTTGAATTTCATTTTATTTTATGGCAGTGGTTCTCAACCTGTGGTCCCCAGATGTTTGTGGACTTCAGCTCCCAGAAGCCCCAGCCACTATGGTCAATGCTCAAGGCTTCTGGGAGCTAAAGTCCACAAACATCTGGGGACCCACAGGTTGAGAACCACTGTTTTATAGTCCTAGGAAGAATTCTTGTGTTACCTTACACAGAACATAAAATACGTAGTATTTATATGGGATTTTGGAACATACAGATATACTGCAGTTAACAAAATAAATGTGTTCTTCTACCATAAATTTGATACCAGAGGAAGAAATAAAATGGAAAGAACAGGGATAAGTTCCTGCACCACAGAAAAGAACATTTCAACATATTATTCAGTTCAACATATTATTTAAAACTATTTAATATACACACAAAAACTGAAACAATCTGGTCAGGGAAGCCTTGCAGAAAGAAACATAAATTTTTGAACCTTCTAAAGACCTGAAGATTTCTTTCAACATGCACCCAGGGGAAAAATTTTCTTTCACGAGCCCCCACTTTTCTTCCGATTTCCATTTTGGTGGCCAAATGTATAGAGCTATGTTTTTTAAAAAAACATGCTGGAGGTAGCTGGCGAGGCAGCTTCATCTGCTTTCCCCTTTGCTGTTCATGTGCGCTCAGTAAAGGATTCTGGAAGCAGCTACTGTTCATCTTGCCTGTTGTAATCAGGATCACACAGCTGCAGAATGACCTCAAACATAATCTCATTCTTTCTCAGTTTAGACTTTATTGTACTGCAGATATACTGCTGGAACCTACACCAAAATCTGTTTCTCCAGCCCTCTTTCATGGTCCCCTCCTCCAAATTCCAATGCTGGACAGAGGACAAGGAGAAAAAAGGAGAGGCTGGGTGCACACACAAAGATTTTGTTAAAAGAAGCCTCTTTGTCAGAAGCTTTGCCTCCATATTATATAATTCACCCAATAACCCTGTAAAATAAGGCAGCAGTTATCATCTCCATATTCCATATAGGGTCGAGGAAAAGATGGTCTACTATAACTCTCTGAAATCCTTCTGCTACAGCAGTGATGAGCATTCTGAAATAAGAGCCATTTGCAGGAGTCCAGGCTCTTAAGATTTTGACAGCTTTTTTAATACAACAAATAACTGTGACAACAATAACTGGTCAGAAAACTGCTGGTGATGAACCTTATGTATAAAAACACTGCCAAATGTTAAAGTCTGTCCAAATAGGATATTATCTTTGCCATCACTGTCTTTCAGCTTACACGATGAATCATAATAATATGAAGCAGAAGATAGAAGAGAAAACAACAGTGAAAACAGTTGCAGGCTTCTCTTCAGTCGTACTTATATGTACTAGTCTAATAAATTGGGCCAGAAGTGACCTGTCGCAACCACATTACCTGACATTGTCTTTGAAGCTGCAGCACTGTGCAGACATCACCTGATTACTATCATACTTGATGTGACAATTATGAGCAGTACTGTACCTATGAATATTTTAAAAGTCCAAAAGAGAAATCATCACAATACCAAACATGTGGAAATAGCCTGAAAACTGTACCTTGCAGAAGAGCACAACTAATCCATAGTTAATAAAGTTCATATTGTATTTGCTGGCATATAAGACTCCCTTTTTTTCCTGAAAAATACTGTTGGAAAATGGGGTGTGTCTTATATGCCGATGTGTCTTATACGCCAGCAAACAGTATTTGCTGTATAATGTGTATAAATGGAGTGTGTCTTATACGCCGGCAAATACAGTATGTATATGTGTGTGTGTGTGTGTGTATATACACACACATACATATACATGCACACACATATATACAGTCAGCCCTTCACTTTTGCGGATTTGATTATTCATGGATTATTTGCTGTCATCTCTGCTGCCTCCCTATGCCATTTTTAATAGGGACTGCAACCCTCATGAGATTGAGAAACTGTGAATGAGTCTTGTAAGTTCCTATTCAAAATGGTGTGGGGCAGCAGTGGAAGTGGCAGTAAGCCCCACCAGCTGCCCCCTTCTGCTTTGTGATGTCTTAAAAGAATCCATGGCGCGTTGAGTATGGTGATCATACTTTTTTTGCATGTTAAATATAGTTTGGGAGGGCCTACAGCTATTCATGGGTTTTCTACTTTCACGGGAGTCCTGTGCCCCCAAACCTAGTGAATGTGGAGGGATGACTATCTATGTATGTGTGTGTGTGTGTGTGTCTGTGATATATATGTGGGTACCATTTTCAATTTTTAAAAAATGCTTAAAGATGGTTTAATCATGTCCTAGAATCAACTGCAGCATTGGTTAGTTTTGAACTGACAGGCAAAGCAATGTATTTATGGCAAGTTTTTATTTATTTAATTATTCTGCAGAATACTTTTCAAATACAAATGACATGACAGTTTAGAAACTTTGACAAACACAAGTAATGAATACTGAAGAGTATATTACTTTTTAACACACTGAAATACTATTCATTTTGACAATCAGAATCTTACCTTGCTTAAATACTGTGACCACAGCACAGACTGGCTACCAGTACAACCCAGCAACATCTTCCTCTCAGGGAGCCCTAAGCGGGGGAACTGAACACACACAAACCGATCCTACTTTGTCATAACAGATGGCAGTGTTTATACTGACTGCCCTTTATCACAAACAATTAGTATACACCACAGGTGATTGAAAGTGCTCTGCATTAAAAATGGTCATTCTTCAGGCTGAAAAGAAATACAGGAAAAGCTTTTTTCACCTACTACCTTTTCAAAGTGCATTACATCTGCTCAACTGTTGCCGAAACAGATCATGTATTGGACTATAATAGGATGCAGCAAATGCACGGCCAACTCTTGATAATCTTTGGAAAATACTAAATAACAACCATACAGGCACATAACTTGAAATCTTCTTAATGGTTACTGGAGCAATGACCACCATTTTTCTTTTCAGCTTCTGTTGCACTTCCATCTCTTTCTTCCTTTTGCATTCCTGGGATCTCTTTTCCTTGACAAGAAACACTTTCTCAGTCTTCTTATATTTGGGGAGTCTACAGAGCAGTCCATGATAATAATGCCAAACATTCTCATTTTCAGTTACACCAACCAGTGGAAAAGTTTACCACATAGATTAAGTGTGATCCTATACAATTCACGTTAATTTGATGGATTTAGGCTGCAATCCTATACACACTCAAATAGAACTAAATGCCACTGAATTCACTGATCTTATTTCTGAGCAGACATATCTAGGACTGCACTGTTAGTATTTAATCTAGATTTAACAATTCATACTACTTATGGTTTATCATCACAACTTCAAAACACAGATGATGGGGGAAAAAATGGTTAGGTACTCATGATCTCAATACAATGCTCACCTTCCAGACACTGCAGGGGATGCTACCTGTTTCCAGCTTAACAACCACTGTCTTTGGTATCAGGCCTCCCTAAGGCACTATTTCATTTTTAAATTAAATCAAAGTGTGACTTGAGAGTGTCCCATACTGAATATATATATATATGTGTGTATGTGTGTTGAGTTCTTGTTGATGCCCTTGAAAGGTAGTTTTGCTTTTTGTAGGACATAAATCTTTGGGTAACTAAAGCTGAATATAATAACATAACACAGAGTATTTTCATACATTTCAAAGACACAAAAAGTGGCACTCTCAGGAATTTAAGGTGACAGTTCAAATCTAATAAAAGCTAGAGGCTGTTCTACACCCAAACAGATTTCTTCCCAAGCTAGGGAATCCAAATGAAGAAACCATCACTTTGGACTTCTTTAGCACAATCTCTGTTCCATGTCAGAGTATATGTCATTCAACAGCTGAAATCATTAGCAGTGGAAAATGAAAACGCCATTAGAACTGTGCATAAAATACAAGGCCAGAAGAGGCTGCCAGAACTTGAGAAGTTAGGGTTATAGATTTAAATGGTTTATTCTAAAAACCAAACAAGATTAAGAAGAAAACAAGCAAGGAAATGCAAATGCAAATATTAAAAAAAATTATCACAGAATGTACAACTGCCTAGACAGTAGCATTTTGAGGAATATTTAAAATATTGCTATAGTAATCATTATACCATATTTGCCAGCGTATAAGATACACTGGCGTATAAGACGCACCCTATTTTCAAACAGTATTTTTTTTGGGGGGGGGGAAGTGAGTCTTATATGCCAACAAACAGGATAGTTGAATTTTGCATACTAGTAGATGTAGAATTCTGGAAAACTCTGGGGTTTTTTTTTAAAAAAAATCCCAAAGTTTGTAGCTATTTTGCAAAGCAATGGAGGAAAATACCTACAGAGGTGATAGAAGCTAATGGCTCAGCAACTGGAGAAGTTTCAAGCAAATACTCAATTTGGATTTCTGTATTTTTGCGGGACAAAACTACGGTTGAACCACCACCAAAATTCATTATGATATTTCCCTCAAAATAATCAGCTACTTGAGCAGCGTCCGCTGAAAAGATGAACATCTACTCTATATGTAAGACATGGCCCAGCATGCTTGGCAGTAGGATCAAGCACCAAATGTGGTATGATTTTAGGTATTTTTAAAAACCATAAAGATACAATTCATTAGAGGTAATGAAGTTTGGAATGCAAGACCTATGAGGATACTGAAGGAAAGTCATCTCCATACAATTACTGGGTGATTTCCCACCAATTTCTGGAGCATGTCACTAATCCAGCTGTTCAATATTAAACTACTGATTTGTACAGTTAACGCATAAGCACTTTGCCTAAAACAACAGCTAAAGAAAATCTGTCACCTTCTTCCTTCCCTCGTTAAACAGAAAAGCTAGTTAAAATTATAAAAGACATATCTGACAGAACTGAAATGAGAATAATCTATTAGTGCACAGTTAAGAACAAGCAGTTGTGCCCCACAATATTCCATGGTATTTTATAGTATTTTTTTAAGGAAACATTGCAGGTGTGATATCAAGGCAGTGCCAAAATACTTGTTACATTCTAAGAGGCAGACAGTAAAGCTGATTTTAAAAACAACAAATTTAGAAGCCACTATTTTCACTTCAGCTATCAGAAACAAAACCAGCTCAATGGTTCCATTCTACTGTATGACAAATACTGAGTAACAAAATGTCTGTCTTTTAAAATACATCTTAAAAGTAAATATTTTCCTTCAAGGAAAATGAGTTACTATAAATAAATTACAATACAGTGAATTTGCCTGAACTCACTTTGTTTCTGTCTTCCAGCCTTTTAAGTCAAATAAAACCGCATAAAAACTGTACACACTCTAATAGGATAGTTGATTTTTTTTTCTTTAATATAAAATAAGTCGTCTTCAGCGACATCAGTTTCACAACAAGGAAAAACCAAGCCTTGCTGCAGTCACTATTATAAAATATATATGTATATACTTATATGTTTTTGTGTGTTTTTTGTTTTACTTTTTTTTACAAAATGTGTATATTAATAGTTTTTACACAAAGATTTTAAAAAATAAACTTAACTAGTTTAGTAACTTCATTTTAAAACAGGAACAGGCAGATAAATACTTCATGTTTATAAAGTAACATGTCATACATCATCAGCTGGCAGAGGAGGTACGTTGAGTCTTGGCCTTGTAAAGAATGCCATCTTCTCCCTGTCATAATTTGTAGGAAAGATATTATTCAAATATTTAAGGGTATACTTTAGATTGGTTTTTAAATTACAGTTGATAAGAATACTTTTCACACTTGCAATTCTAGAAAATTCACTGACCGAGGAAACTGCACCATAGTTAAAACCATTTAAACTCAAACTTGTCAATCTCCAGCTTTTTAGGAATTTGAATTTTAAGCTGCTAAAAGGGAAATCATTTACCTCTGCACTTTTTTTAATCTTGTACAGGACATTCCAGGAGAAAATGTTTTTTAAAAAGTATGTATTCTATGTTTACTAGATGATGTTGCTCATAACTGAAAGAAAAGTGAACTTTAGTATGTTTCAAGAAACATAACCACCCAATAAGAAGTTTCAATTTACAAATTTCAATCAAATGTAACATTATAGTGAGAGTATAGTATAGTAATCTGAGTGGTATAGTAGTCTGAGTGTTGGACTACGGCACTGGGAGACCAGGGTTTGAATTCCCACTCAGCCATGAAAATCCACTGGGTGACCCTGGGCAATCGCCTGCTCTCAGCCTCAGAGGATGGCAAAGGCAAATTCCTTCTGTACGTATCTTGCCAAGAACATCCTGTGATAGATTCACCTTAGAGAGGCTCTAAATCAGAAACAACCTGAATGCACACAACAACAATGTTAAGTTATATATGCTTTTGACCCAGAAACATAGCATGTGGTTGTGCTGCAAACTTGTAACTAAAAGTCAGGAAAAACAAAATAGAGCCACATCTGATAATGTGACTATATTTAACAGGAGTTGCATTCCAGGTTGCATTCTCCCACACTCATTCACAAATTGTAGAATCTCTGTACTCCAGAGTCCTGTGATTTGTCTTAGGTACAGTCCTTATTGGAGTGGTAAACCTGTGTTGGGGTTGTACTACATCTGACTATGAGTGGGAGATCTGACTATGAATGGATGATACCCTTGTGGTGAGTTGCCATTAATGTATCCCTTGCAACTTATTGGCGGCAAACCCACCAGTATAATTTTAATGTTTAGAAATTACTCTTCATTATAAATATTACAGAAAATGACCATCCACTTAGAGAAGTCTGGCTCTAGAACACGAGAGTTACATAATATTATTGCTATTTCATATATAAAGCACATGCTAACTTTATTGAACTCTCCCAAACTACAGCTCAGGAGATTTCCAGGAATAAGCAGTTATGTGGAGAATGAAGATAAAATAATGGAACTATATAGGAAGGTAATAACTTGACTATGATTTTCAGTTACTGTGATATCCATAAGTATTAGTACACTAGCATGTATTTGAAGGGCACTGGAACAAAAAATATTCAATTTATTTTGAACTCCATACCGGAAGGTCTGCACTTGAACAGGTTCTTTCTGATTTTGTCCACGCAGCTGGTATACTTCTTTGGATGCTTTTTTAAGTAATTTTTCTGCTGCTTGCTGTTGACGATGCTCAAATTTGGTCTGTCTTGTCTGACAGGGAAAATATATAGAAACAAAAAAATGACTCTCAAATGTATCATAGAGTTCGTGCTTAAAATTGTTTCCAAATCTCTTCAGTGGATACAAGCCATCCTGAAATGTGTTCTCCTATATGTTTCAAAGCCATGACTAAACACATTTCCTTTTGCACCATATGTGAAAGAACATTTCATCAGTCCCACATTATAGATAAGGAAAAATTACTTGTTTCACAAGTAATTACTTGCTTCACAAAAAAGCCATACAGTTGGCCCTCTGCTTTTGCAGAATTTAGGGTACAGGACCCCTGTAAAAGTAGAAAAACCATGAATATCATAATCCCCACAAACTCTATTTAACACACCCAAAAAAGTACCAGTACAGGCAGGATGGTTGGGCCCAGCCACATGTATGTTACTTCAATTACTCATTCACACATGTGGGCAACAGAAGGAAGGGGATAGGATGTAGGAAGGGAGGCAGAAAAAGGGGACACTCCTCCCATTTCTTCCCCATCCTCCCTGAACAAGTGACCAAATGCACATACTTTCCCTTCCTCTTCCCATCCCACATCCTTCCTCCCTGCCATCCATGTGAGAGAGTGAATGCACATGTGCCTTCTTCCTCTCCCATCCTCTTTTCCCCAGTAATCTGCAAATAATCAAATCTGTGAATGCTTAACCCACAAGTGTGGAGGACGAACTGCATATAGCAAGTTATCGCTCTCATTTAGTGTAACATTTATCACTATAACACCCAGAAGACAGCCAATCTCATTTGATTTGGGAAGCTGAACAGGCTCAGGGTCTGGTTATTGTTCAGATGGAAAACCAAAAACATTCCACCTGAAACTATGCAGTGCTCTGCAAATTAGAGGTGAAAATACTGGGCCAGATGTACCAATGATCTGACAGTAAAAGGCTGGTTCCTATATTCCCCAGTTCCGAATTTAAGGAAAGAAGCAAGTTTTAATTAAAACATATAAAGGGACAGCAAATAAACAAACAAATAAAATTCTTAAGAGTGCCACATTCTAGATTAGCCTCCCTCAATATGGTTCCCTTCCAACAGCCTCCTATCAGCTGCAGCCACTGAGTCCAATGATGAGGTGTAATGCATCTGGAGAGAACTAGGATAAAGGAGGCTGCTTTAGATACCTGGAGTTCAAGACCACAGAGAGATCCATTTCTTTTCCATGAAAAAATTCTGGATTCTCACATACAAGCCTGACGAAATTCTAAGATTTCCAGGTAAGGACCTTATCTTGATTTCACCACTTCTATAGGTATATTTAGTGGGGACGCAAGATAAGTCATTCTCAGATACTGCTGCCAAGCTGTGGGCCCTTCTCTGCCATCCTTCTGTCAGCATGTGAGGACATTTTTATTTAGACAGAATTTAGCTTACTGACTGGCTGCTGAAGAATCTGTTCATACATCCTATTACATCCTAATAACCTTCCTGATATCTAACAAATTCCATACCACTTCCCTGAAGTGGCTGAGATTAGGACAGAAGCAGCAAAAAAGTGACAATTCTCAATAGTGACAGCAGTCACAGGAAATGGAGGAGCTGGCAGTGTAATAACCCAATAAGGTAGAACATGTGTACTGTTTCCTGTCCTTGGTCTTTCCAACTTCCTTGTATTAGAATACTTTCTTTTTCTTCTTCTTTTTAGCAGGCTAGTCAGAAGTTCCAGATAGAACAGATTGCTTTAAGAAGTCATGCAATGAAACTTAAACCTGTGCTACAGCACAGCTAGTATGTGGATCCTTTTCTGAGGCAATAGCTGCAAACAGCTGGAACTGAAGATATTGCAGCCTCTGCCAATGAGGGGATTGGGCTCAAAGAATAAGAGGTAGCCAATGCTGTGAAATCTTGCAAAGAAGTTGTTGCCAACTTTGTGGACCTTTTGGATGAAGTCTTATGGGAAATTACTCAGCAGCAGGGGAACACTCTGGAGATGTTCTTCTCATGACAGATGAAGAAAAAGTGAGGAACACTAAAGACTGACAAACCATCCATGGGGCGGGGAGATAAGGTGAGGTTCCTGACAAAGCTACTCAGCCCTGGAACATTCCCTTGGTGGTTCTGCATCAATACAAAACCCATTTGTGAGAGGCACAAAAACCACAAAAAGAATCTGCACTTTTAGAAATCCATGCAAGTGAAACTGGAGTTAAATGTGGTTGGTCTACCATACGGACAGAACTTATAAATTCATAGGTATCAACATGATAAGAGCTGGTACGCATAATTTGCAAAGTGACAATCACCTGATGAAAATCTGTGCAATTCAACACATTCGGATGTGTCTCTTATACCTCAAGAAGCACAGAATCAATTCAACAGATGCTTCAGGGTCCCAAGAGACAGAACTGTTCCAACAAAACCAGGCAGAAACAGATAGTTCCCAGATACTGAAGCAGTAGGTCACAATTCTTAAATTTCCTTTCTCTAACCAACTGTCATATCAAAAGACCTTGGTAATCTGTATGAATGAATGTGAGGCTGTCTTGAAACAGGATTTAAACCCCTTAGATAAGTATGAACTCTCTGAGCTTCATAGTGGTTCTAGGTTTCTAAAAGACCTCGATTAGTTCCTAATTTCTAAATTCCCTCAGAATCTTCTAAGAAACCATGGGAAGAACCATTTCTTGGAATCACAAGGGTTTTCAGTTCACTGAAATTCTGTTTACACTTTCACTAGTAAAATTTTTGAGTTCATTTCTGTACCAGAGAGTCAAATAACAAAACTCCTTACCACTCTGTTCTGCACTGACCTTACAGATTCAAGTTTTTTAATATGGAAAAGTAAGAAAAACCCAGTTGTCTTAGCACTTCATGCACAATATAACATGCCCAATTACAATCTGCTGCACATCCTAATATGTCATACCTGCCTTTCTGCTTCCTTCAGCAAGTTTCGGAATCGTTCATCCCGAAGGACCCAATGAGGCAGGTCAGTTTGACCAGTAAGCTGGGCATCCTCCAGGCGTTGCCGCAACTCTCTCAGAACAGATAATTCCTCATTCAAGTGCCTCTGCCTTGTTCTGGAAGCCTGAAGATCCAGCTCCAGGTCTAGTGATGTCCTCTCCATAAGATCAGCCAGAGATGATCTACATGACTGCTGAGAGATAGATATAATAATGTGGCAATAAGACCCAAATGTACAAAAAAGGAAACCTAAACTACCTCCTGTCCCCAAATAATTTATGGAACTATTGTATGCTTGAATGACACATGACATAGACTGAAAAAGCATGAAATGATACCCATGAGTGTAAAAAATATATCAGCTCAATGCATTTGAAATAAAGAGACTTTCCAACCATGGTCGACAAAAGCATGGTTTGCACATTTCATCTCTATCTCTTCTTTTGTCTAAATTAATTCTTCCCTCCCATGGTTGCTTTAACTTTGATTTAGAACCTAGAGTTCAATTATGTCACCACTAAGAAAAACACAATTATGACTAATTAGGGATGAACCTGTAAACAAACTGTCAAAATGATGTTTTTAACTGTGTTTATAAAATATGGGGAAAAAAGAAGAAGAATCCTGGTTAATTTCAGGCACATTTATGATATATCAGCATAATGCTAAACCATTTTTAAAAAGAATACAGGATCAAGAAAGGAACTGGCTTTGTTATGCGTGAAGGAAAACACACACAAACCAATAGTGTGGCAAGACAAGCCCAGCACACCACCCGATTACATTTTCACAGTATGGTCCTTAACAATATTATGTTTAAAACGAAAACATCAATGCTTGCTAAAAGGTTAAAAATTGATTCTTTAATCTCTTACAATGTTTCCCATACTGATCAAGACATAATGCAGCCACTGATATGACATCAGCAGATATTTAAAATTGGTCATAAATAGCAACCTATGTTTTTATGCTCTGCATAATTATGACAACATTACTAAAGAGCGGGGGATAGGGGCAATCAGAAATTAATAGCGCAGTCCTATAGCCATCTAAGCAAAAGCAAGTTCTGCCAAATTCAATGGGAATCACTCCCACAACAATGAAGTGGGAGAGCAAAATCATTCTGAGAAACAAAGCTAATCAAATCACCCCTTTTTCTCTAGCCTGCATCACAACAGCCTTAATGGCATGCTAATGAAGTCAATAACTCAGTTCCTTCCAATAGAAATACTTAAGCCATGCAAAGCACCAATCTTTACAGGTTTACTCTCACACATATACCTGCTTATAACGCAGTGTCCGCCTTTCCAAAGTATTTCGGATGAAAGGTGACTTTCTTGGCAGAGTAGAACTGTCGCTATCACTACGATACAGCTAGAAGAAAACATATGGCATGGAAATTGATACTTTATATTTAAAATTAATTTGACATAATTCTGATTATTATCTTGCATCAGAACTAATGCTTATCCATATTAACTGAAAATAAGTGCTGCCTTTGCAGCTAGACTGCTGAGGGACTGTTCCCCATGACAAAAACTACAGTAACGTTCTCTGAAAAATGCATCAGAAAGACAAACAATCAAAATAATTGGCCTAGAATGACTATGTTTATATTTTCATTTTCAGCTCCAGAAGCCCCATTCTCCTTATAATCAAGATCAGTTGCTAGAAATATGTTGCTTGCCAGGTGGGATTCTGCAGACTGGTAGAAAAAAGGCAGTATACTAAGATCATTCACATGGAAAGTCATGTGGCCAAAAATGGTGATGGTCACAAAATTGCAAAAATGGCTTCCAAAACTTTTCAGGCTGCTGGTGGATAATGGATAAAACGAACACAGATGCACCCATTAAATCAAAGTGAGCAAAATGCAGTGTGACAGCCAAATATGGCCTCCGATGACCTCAGAGTACCCCAAGGATAAAAGACTTTGCCCCAAAATACACTTCAGGAGCAAGTGGGCATTTTCTCCACATATCTCGCCCCCCCATGGGACATTCTAGATCCAGGAGTTGCCTTTATTTTTCATTTGTTTTCATTTTCCTTTTTTGGGGGGGTGGGGGTGGGGGGGAGGAGTGAACAGAAAGTGACTTCTTGTTAAATTGTTCCCTGAGCCCTAAAATGGTCCAAGGGCCCACACCTATTGCAAAAACCCTCTTTATGCCTCCTAGAGTTTGTAAAATCCTGGAACTGGAACATGAAAATTTGCAAAAAAGCAGCTATTCTACTGGTAAGGCACAGGCCCAAATATTAGTGAAAAAGATACAGCATCTAAAATTTTTAAGTCATTATTCCTGATTACTTGCTCAGAAGTAATGCCTACTCACACGACAGACATACTGACTTCGTGCACCAGGCGAGAATGTCTGTGAGCGAACAAGAGTGCTACTACGAACAAATGCAGATCCTCTGGATCGACGGCCAGTTCTGGTTTTATGAAGCAAAGCAGCTTCTTCTGGGAACCTATCTTCTGTGTTGGTCTCCTTATCCACCTAAAATTAAGAATAAAAAAATCAGAAGGATTACAATGCTCACCTTCCCATCAAAAAGCAGAACGACTGTTCACTTAGCTTAACAATTAATTGCAAGAGTACATAAGATAAATAGCAATATCATAATTATAAAAGCAAGTGTTTCAAGTATAGTAAGCTCCATTATAATATGTTGCAAACCTTCAGCAAGACAGCAGAAAGTTGCTATTAGCTTAACAGGGCCTCATTAAAATTTTTATCAAGAACAGTTATGTGAAGGCCAGAAATCCCCCATAAAAGCTGAACAAACAGGAAGATTCACCAATTGATAAAGCTGTGTTCCACTCCAAGACAAAGAAGAGTATTGAAGGCAAGGGTCTAGGGAGAAGTCATCATGGTTTATGACTTGGGAAAATATCCCAGATCCAGCCTAGTTAAGTATTAGCAAAAACTGGAGCACAGAGTACCATTATCTCTACTTGCCTTTAGAGGTGGTGACTGGACTTTTCCAGAAGGATACTGATCAGTCTGAGGTGCAAACATGTGACTATGCAGTGATTCACCACAATAAGATTCTGGATGTGGACTGGACTGCATGCAGTTACTACACCCACTGTCAACTGATTCTGCTTGCCAGCTCCTGCAGACAAAATATTAACAAATAGTTTTTAATTTATTATTTACTTAGACCATGCAGTACCTGGAGTTTTCTGAGTAGCAGCCTGTATACAAATAAATTAATGACATTTATTCAAAAAAGAGTAAAGAACAATAAAGAGAGCACATTAGAAAACTTGCAAAGCAAGGGGTAAAAACATTAAAACAGTTCTGTTCTTTGAACACACGGAAACATAAAAAAGATCTTCACGCGGAGGCAAAGAGATCCTAATGTAGCTGCCAGGGGAAGATGTGTAGGAAGGACATTCCACAAAAGGGGATGCAACCAAAGAAAAGACTCTCTCCCCAATAGTCTCTCACCTTGCTTCATCTGGCAAGAGCAACAAAGGAAAGGGCCTCGGATGAGGACCTTAGGTCCAGGCTGATATGTATGAATGGAGACACACCTTTCAGTGACTTGGTTTGAAGCTATTTAGGTTAAAGTCAGCAATGAATTTTGTCTGGAAATGGATGTTGCCACTCATGAGGTACTGACCTTACATGAGTGTATCATATAATGTAATTATATAATCCAAATACTGTACATCAAAACAATTAAAACTTTCTCTGGAAATTAATTTTGCATTTGCTTTCTGTATATTTATTTAGTTTTTGCACCTTTATCAAAAGAAAGTGGATATCTGTAAAGAACTTTGAGACGTACTATTTCCAGGATAGCAGTTCTACACAGCCAACAGATATAGATAATACCCTTTAACTTAGTTTAAAGATCACTGATATCCTCCTTCTGCCCTCTTACAAAGCTCTGAAAATCAGCTCTCTAAAATAATTTCTGGATTGTATCTTCATGAATCAACAGAAACAATCTAACTCTTAATTCTGCTAATTCCCTTATTCTGGGTAGCTTATGAATGAAGTAGGGTGGTACTTCCTCCCACCATTTAAGATGAAGCACCATTCCCACTAGATCCATGAGCTGCCATGGCCCCATCCTCTTGAGAGAGCCTAGAAGAGCACCTTGGCCAATAGTACAGAATGCTACTAAAAAATCCAGGTATATCAATAGCACTGTATGCACCATCATATCAGTCATCATTAGAATTACGAAGGCAGTTTTTATCCTAAAACCAAGTTGTAGGTCAAAATAGAAAGTATAACCAGTTTCACTGAAAAATCCTTGAAGCTAAAATTTCACCACTTGTTCATACACTGTCCACAGAAAAGGTATGACTGAAACTGGGCAACAGTTACTGATGCCCTTCAGTATCACTAAGACCTTCATGGAAGATGGTGGTAAGATTTGTTGGACACAAATATTTCTGCCAAACTGCTTGGTGATACGCAGAACAGACCCACTGGGGAGTTGTCTTTGTCATCATTACACCAACACTCACTCATTCAAGGCATGGTGTCCAACACTCTATTGAGTATGAGTTTTGTATTCTGTCAGCACACTGCTCCGTATTTAAGTGACGAAATACAAAAGAAAAGCAAAGAACTTTACGCCTCTCTGTATTCATATGAATGAGTACACAAGGCAACTGTCTAAACAAAGTAACACATTTATTGTCTTAAAACCTACAAGTTTTGCTTTTCTCTCTTTTAAAGTTTACCTCTCTGACACAGCTTCTAGCTGATCTTCTTTTTGTTCCATCTCTAGAATTTCCTCCTCTGTGTACTCCAATTTCACTCTCTCTTCTGCCAGCTCTCTCTCCACAGCCTCCAGCTGAGCTGTGGTCCTAGCTAAAAGGGCAGTCACAGCATCCTAAAATGGAAAGTGGAGTTCAAATCAAGTGCTGCTCAGTTTCTCAAAAAGAACTGAAGTTAACGTTTCAAAGGAACAACAGGAATGATTACGTTTCAATAAAAATGCACACAGGTTTCAAAGGCTTTTTAGAATGATGTATGAGAATGCACGTTCTCCATTTTGTCTGAGAAACTCCCTGAACCAATATGTAACTTCTTCTTTCTTGCGTTCAAACATATTTTAACCTTTCCCCAATAGTTTAACTGAATGGCCTGGTTCAGTTAAAGGGGAGATTAAATATTAAAGTGACTTAGAAATGTCAGAATAAATTAAACTTAATTGGAAGAATTTTTATCATTGCGCATGTGCATGGTGGCAGCTATTGTTCTATAGTTGCCACCATGCACATGCGCATGCACACACACAGAGAGCATGCTCCAACGTATTCACAAAGTGACCTACAAATCAATTAGTGCTATAGTTTCACTGATGAAATCAGCATTTCACTCATCCCTGGCTTTAGCACCACATGTCTTACGTAAGTACAAATTCTACAAGACAAACAAGTAAATGTACTTGAGAAACATATTTGAAGAGTTCATATATGACCATACCATTTTCACTGTACTTTTGTTTTCAAAAAATTGAGAAGTATTATCTTCACATTTCGGTTTGTCTTTTTCTGATCGCGATCTGAACCAGTGAAGATTTGGATGGGGTACCAGTGAAGCTGCAGCTCACCACAGCTTTCATAATCAGCTAGGCTAATTTGAGCAATGCCCTGTTAAGATATTGAAGAAAAACACATACATATAGTAACACTAAGAAAGCAAAATCTGCAGCAAAAGTTTCAGTCTAACAATAATCTAGAGTAAAATATGTGAACACAATACTGTTGTACATGCTGTACATTTTGTTTTTCATACTGTTTGAAGTTTTGTGTAGAAATTTGCTCATTTATAATATTTTGCTCTAAGTTGTTCCTTATAACAAAAGGCAACCACTAAAATCCCAAAAGGGATATATATCATGTTCAGCCTGAAAACTTGTCTTTCCTCAGAACTATTTCTTCAGATTGCATATATCTACTTTCATAGAACACATTGCTTTTTTAATAAATCCCAGGGTCTTTTTAAAAAGAAAAAATGTCTGACAAGTTGCAAAAGATTATCAAATAGTGAAAACCACTAATACACGTATTTTATTCCCTGGAATATTTCCCGACGGAAAAGGTCATAAAGGTAAACATTTGTGGTATTCCAAAACCTGGTGGGAATTTGGAGTGGACAGAATTCTACAAACACATCTTTGAAATTTAAGAAGACTGATCTGCAAATCAGGATTTTTTAAAAATGGCCTGTTAAAAGCTTGTACTTTACATAATAGCCGACCATCTGAGCCTCTACACAATTTATAATTGCCCAGCAGACTGTCTTCTAACTAAACAATTTCTAATTAAATTTCTAGGATTTTTTTTGGCACGCTGAACCCTATTGGAAAAGCCTAAAATTATTTTTGATACTCATTGTTATATTTCCACAGAGACACTTAATAATCTAAGTCTCTTGCCAACAAACCAGCCAGGACTCTTTCATTGGAATGGTCTGGGTATAAATATTTCTTGTTGCTGTGTGCCTTCAAGTCGTTTTCAATTTCTGGTGACCCTAAGAGACACCTATCATGAGGTTTGGTTGGGAAGATTTGTTCAGAGGGGTTTTTGCCTTTGTCTTCCTCTGAGGCTGAAAGAGAACGACTTGTCTAAAGTCACCCAGTGGGCTACCATGACTGAGTGGGGATTTGTACCCAGGTCTCCAGAGTTGCAGTCCAATGCTCAAACCGCTATGCTATGCTGGCTCTCAATTTTTTTTGTTTGAGTGGTGTCCAATAACTGCAAATTTTCTTACTAAAGATATTAATACTCTCAGCAAAACAAGACACCAAAATATGTATTTTATTTGTGTAAGTTTTAAATAAGGGTGACAAAATAAACACAATATTCACCTTAATATATTTCAGGAAACAATGTTCCCTGGGACTCTGTTTTAACAGGAGGACAAGGCACAAAAGATGTAGCCTTCTGCAATTTTAAATTATACTGATAGTTGAATTAAATTTCAATTACCTTTCAACATATGAGAAAACTGAAAAGCCCTTCTTTCATCTAATACATAAAAGTCAAAGTTTGTCTGTTTGTCCATGTCAAGCAGAGAAGACCTCATATGATTGGCTGTGTCAGGCGAGAAGATCTCTTATGACCGGCTGCCTGAGATTCTATGGAATCCTGGAGTTTGCAGTTTAGGGAGGGGCCTTTAGAATTCTCAGCCAGAGGATAAGCCGGTTACTATGGAGACGAAAGCTAGCAGCAAGGAGAAGGGCAGTGTGTTCCCTCAGGAACTCAACCTCTCTATGTTAATAACTCTGAATATAGATTGGATTGGGGAATATGGGGAAAAGTTACAGGTACTGGACAAGACAATTTGGAGAATTAGAGACACAGGATCTCAAATCTGTTTATTTCAACCACATCTAATTCCTAAGGTATTTCTAACAATTTCAACATCCTTTACCAATAATTCTTCTTGTTGCTGCTGGCCAATTGCACATATATAAAGCTGCAGAGATTTTAATTTCAAAATACTTGAATGCACCGGGATCTGGAAGACTTCATTAAATATTAAGGGATTTTGGAATTCCAATGCTCTAGAACAGTACGTGGTTGATGTAGACGAATCAAGAGATGGTAAGTATATTCTCACATGTCTGAAAAAATGAAAAACAAACAAAAAGACATCATGGCAAACTTGATTTTAAAAAGAGCAAAATCTCTATTTTTGTTGTTGCTTCTCATTACACAACTGTCATGTGAACCTTTATAACACAAAAAGGACTGCAACTCATTATACAGTAACATGAATTCTAATGATCTCAGACAAATTGTACACAGGTATCTATTTTTCTCCTTTTTAGACATACACAAGTCCTTACTGGCAACTGTAAGTGGGTATCAACATCCACCAGTCTCTTTCTTTCTCTCTGAATATCTGAATATTCCACTTGTAACTGTCAACATTTTCATTTCAGATATTCATTGATATGTATACATTACAGCCTTCCTACAATTAGATGGTTTATATTATTTGCTGGTTTTATGTTTGTACCTGTCTAGTTTACTGGTTTTTATTCTTTAGACTTTTTCCTTTTTTAATCCTGTGGACAATCTTCAATGTCTCACAATGAATTCAGAAATGTGCAACACAGCATAAATGCCTTACACACAAACACACACATTATTTTATGGTCTTTTTATTTATACAATTTTTCCAACATTTTACAGAAACTGATGAACTGATATCTATCAAAAATTGTAAACCAAGGTAGAACAGATATGTCTGACTTTGTTATTTAAAGTGATGAAAAGCAAAACCAATGGAGGTACTTCAGCTTACAGTTTACAGCCCTCTTTCATAGGAAAACCAGAAAAATTCTTTAGCTGCAACACATGGACCAGGAGACATTCACTTCCACTGTCATGCCTGAAAGAGAAGTAGTTCAATTAACAGCCACCATAAATCAGGGTTAGGAGCTATGGCAATGAAACGCTATTAGAACCTTGGGCTACATTCTGTTGTTGTTTTTTAAATCATCACTTCAGAGTCCCCCAAACTGTTTTTAAGATGGACAAGCTCAAGACAATCAAGATTTGATGAAAACTCCCCATTCTATAGCTACAAATATCTTTAAATGGCTAATAAAAACAGTTCTAAGCTATCTTATAGTTGAAATGAAGTTATCATGACTACAAGGATCTTAAAAATAAGAAAGAACCATTAATTCATTGAAAAAATATTGGTCTTCCTGAAAAAAAGAAATGGGCTGGGAAGGAAAGGCTCAGACTCACCAACAGCCACTTAGAAAGGGATTCCAGGTCTTTCTGACACCTCCTCAAATTCTAGTATCATTGTGTATAAGGCTCGAACAAGGGGTGGGGGGAAGTTAAATTTGAGTTGGAGGAAATATAAGTGATAATGGCTTCTAAGTGTGTTTTTATAATTGTAAAATGTATTATAAGATAATTGTAAATATTTTGCTGTAATTATTAATGATTTTAATAAAAAAAATGAAAAAAAAATCTAGTATCATTGAATCTCCTGTGGCCTCTTAAAAACAGCATTAATAAAATGCACCCCTTTTTACCTGAATGTGACAGATTGCTTATATGTCACAGCCAAAATAAGTCATTGTGGATTCTTTATAGAGAGCCACTTTAACATAGTACTCTACTGGGGGGGGTCTTTAATTTTTTTTCTAAGCCATTAAGGACTTCTGTTCCATAATAAGGAAATCTAAATCCAGCTAATACCAGTGTTTCTAACAATTAAAAATTCCTTAATCTATAAAAACTATGTGGACAGGAGCACAGAACAATGAATGATGATGGAGAAAGAAGAATACTCACAGGAATCCAACTTGCATTTTTGGGTCTTCACTGCTGACAGCATCACTGTAAAGTGATTCTTCCACATCTTCATTCCTATATGATCAGAATAGTAAGTAGTAGCAGTAGTAATAGTGGTCGTACTAATAACATTCCATAGCATTAGGGTGTTTAACTGTAACAAATATTATGAACTATCCAATGTGAAAAATGCCCATTTCAACTCTCTCTTAGCAAACTGCTACTTAGAGGTTAAATTTTGCTTACAAGTTAAATTTGAATTTCAAGAAGCTGTTGAATTCTATGAAATATCAATGGATATTATCCATAGATTTGTTAGAAACACATGCTAGCACATATCTCTAAACTGGCATACATTATACTACAACATGTTGCTATTCTCCATAAATACGTTCAAGATGTGCATACCTGAAAAATTTCTAAGTTCCTGTGATAATACTGAACTCTGCAGAAGAGATCCATCTTGCTGACAGAGCATAAAGATGCCTCTGGCACTCTGAAGAGCTGCTATCAGTCAATGCAGAGACATGACTAGTCAGTATAGAAAAGACTGAGCTGCAATAAGTAATGATTTGATATGAAGCAGCCTCCTGTGTACTCAAACTAGACTATGACTATTCTTGATAGAACTACCAGATATTGAAGCTGGTTAATGGATGGATGGTGGTATACTGCATCAACCTGACCTACAGTGTCCTGTAACATATTTCCCTTTGATAATTGAATTTGCAGGTGTGATATGGGCTTGGATCCAAACATGTATTTCTGCTCAAGCACAGCCTTTCCTGTTTACTGAAAAGCTGTTTGCTTCCTAGTAAAAGAATACTGTACATGAACACTGAACTGAAATCCAGCAGTTTTATTCTATTTGTAAAACACTGGCACAACCATTTCCCCAAGGAGGTACACTGTTTCCTCTCTAGATTCTATATTTCTACCTATTTGCTAAACTCAGATCTGTATGCAAAGCAGGCCCAAAATACTGAAGCACATGCTTTTCTCCACTGCAAACCACTTGCAAAAGTCACTTGCAAGAGCTTCAAATCCCAAAGCAACCAGGGGAAAACAAACCTTGCTTTAAAATAAAGAACATCAGAGCTTGCTTGTCAACGAAAAACTACATTTATTTGCCATTTCACTCTTCTATAGTGAGAAAGCCTCCAGATAACCTGTTCTGCCAAGTTTTACACTAGCTTTTGTACAACAGTTAGTGAAACAGCACTATTCATTATTTCCCCATATTCTCTTCTGTTATTTTTCTCATTATCAGTCATTGTTTTCTGCTTTTTAAAATTCAAATTTAAAAAAATATTAATATAGTTAGGTATGTGAAATAGCATAAAAAAGTCAAAGGTGTTTGCACAATGTAAAGCTGTTATTAAGCAAGTTACAGGGATAAAAAGGAATGGGGAAAAAATTGTAGTTAGCTAGCAGCCAAAGTGACAGAGAAGCAGCTAAAACACCCCTCTGGTAAAGTCTGTATTAGTCATTAGCCATATTTTGTAGTAAATACAAAGAAGACCTTTACCAATTGTTTTTGCTGTTTTAAAAGTAAGGCTATTAAACATAGTTCCAATTTTCAACACATTTATACAACCTGACCTTTTGGTTAAAGCTTCAAACACGCCACTGTCACTAGCCAGTGAATAATTGGACAGACATGCTGAGACTCGCCTGGCTCTCCTCTCTGACCTTCTAGCACTGTCTTCACGTAGGGTCACAGCTGTAACATAGGAAAACAAGAAAGACATGGTCACACTGAAGGTTTTTGCATCTTTTCACAAGAAAAGAGCAAACTTTTACAGAAATAGTCAATATAAATGTAAGATTAAACACACAATGGTTATATCTAAATTTTAAGATGAAGAAAAAAAAACAGATATTGCCTGGTTTAAACTAACTCAATTAACACTTTAAAGCCCCAGCAATTTCCTCAGAGAGTTGATTACATGATTATTTTTGCCTACACTTGCTTGTTTCCCAACACAACAAACACACTACTATTTGTGCAGTTTTATTAGAAGCGGAAGAAAGAGCGAAGAATAAATGTTGCTGAAGTCAACACGACTTGAATTCAGTAGCTAGTCCCAACCACAGTAGAACACTGAATCAATTAGCAAAATGTTAAGCTAATAACTTATATAAATCCCTTTGATTCAGTGGGTTTATTCTGGTTAGGACTAACAATTAGATACATGCCTATTTTTAGAAGGCAATATACTTGCTATTTAAATTTGTACAATCCACTGATATTTACAATATGGCATTCCAGCCATAGCATGAATATGTATCTGTCATAAGACAATGTGCTTCAATAAAGCAAGGTACTTCAACAAAAGACTAAAGCAGTTTTAACTACACCATTTCACTTTATTCAACTAATCATGTAGAAATTAGTATTTTAGATACCTGAGTGATGAAAAGTTCATTTAGCTGGAAGTTCTGTGGACACAAATTTGTATGCCACAAAAAACTGCTATGTACTTTCATGCATATTAAAAAGGTATCAGGAACAGGTTGGATCTAAATTAAATCAGTGGCATTTATTTACCACTTAAATCAAAGGGATTTAAATCAAGTCATTTATTTATTTTGGCTTGGGATATACTCTGATAAAAACATTTAGCATTAATTCATACAACAATAGGAACATATGTACATAAGACATTTCAATCGTCCATTAAGATTAATTAGATTAATTTCAAATTATTTATGACCAAACAATTGGCCCTTAAGGCCCTTACAGTCTTGGCTATCTGAAGAGCCAACTAATTTGCTGTGAACCTGTTGAGATGTTACAATCTTGAAGAGAGACCCCTTGATAATCCTCTCACTTGCAGAGGCCCATTTGACAAGCCTGCAGAAGAGGAATTTAGCTCTCTTGTGTTATTCCCACATTGTGGAACTCATTCCTTTAGTGATGTGCTGGGTCTCCACTCTTATCTTTTAAACTGATTTGGTGTTTACTGATTTTTATACTTCAGTTTGCTTTTAATGATGTTAGATGACCTAAACACAATTTTGGGTGAAAGGTTCGATACAAATGTAGTAGCAGAAAATAATAATAAAAACAACAACAATAATATGCATCCTATATTTATTTACCCCCACTTCATTCAATAAGGTCTGCTATCAAGTCATTATGCATAGGACTGCAGAGATTAAAAAAATGAAGAAACCTATACTTCCCAACTTAGTTTTCACATACTGTAACATAACAGCTAGGGAAGAAAAAAACAGAACAATATACCCACAAAAGCAGAGGGTTAATAGGCTCCATTCTACAGATCAGTGCGTCTTGGAGATATTAAACACATTGTGGTACAAAAAGAATCAAGATGCAACATGGAAGGCTTACAAAACTCAAACATGTTACATACATTTCAGCTTATTATTCTGCTGAATGTTTGCAAGGCAAGTAAGCAGTAAATTTCACAAAAATTAAAATAGGTTCTAGCAGAGCATGCCTTTTACAAAAGATCATCAGAAACACAGCTTGGGAATTAAAAAACAATACAAAACAAAACAGGAAATTTCATGCAGCAGGCAAAAAAAGAAGTTAGTAAAGATTTTTCCCAAAATAAAAAAAAATCAAATGTATTTCCTTATTGTTGATAGCTGATCAACAAATGTACAATAAATAAAAGGACCTTATTAAGTGAGACAGCAGTTATATGAAGAACTAATATAAGTATGCCATAACCAGTTTTGCCATTTTGCATGGCATGACTTATCTTAATTGTCATTAAATTCTGTGATACCAGTTAGCAAGAAGGAAAACTGTAATCAAGATGAGTCATTTCGATTCTTCAAACTACAGAGGCAAATTCAGTGAATAGTATGAGAAGGTATTGAGTTCTATGAGCTTTTTTTATTTTTCCTATTTTTCAGCTTCAAATATTTTAGCGACATTTTAAAACCCTCTAATGTTTTTTATTTTAAAAATGCTGCAACAAACTAATAAATCATCACCCACAGCATAGAGACACATTTAGGATAGCAACTGAAGCTTCAGACAGAACCTTAAGATAGTCATCACTAAATATTGAGCAGACAGTATTCAGTTTAACACCAGTGGTATAGCGAAGAAGGAATGTAGGAGGAGCAGAGCACTGGCATTTTTGCAGCTAATCCAATAAACTGGGTACTATGCTATGTAGTCCTGCTCTTTGAGATTTTTTATATATATAGGATATCTGTATCCATCAACACAGCTGCCTATACATTTGGACTGTCCTTGGGGATGTGGTTGTGGTAGCTGTCATGATATGGTCCTCCATTTCAGAATTTACCACTACAACAATGCTTAACACTGCAGCAACAAAAAAGGGCTGTAACAGTTAAACATATGGAGATTTGGATGAAACCAACAAAACACACATTCTGTCCTTTCAACATGCACGCAATAACAGAACAAACAAAAAACTAGACACACACAGGGCTTACAAGCAGGAAGGAAAAACCCACCACAACAAGAAATTCTTGATTCACTTACAGCAATTTTTTCTGTTGTGCCACATGAGAAACAAAATACAAGAATATTTTAAGTAAACAGTGAAATCAATTATCAAATTTCTATTTTTGCTAAAAAGAAACAAAAAATTTAAGAATGACCTGAAGCTTTGCAACTGAAGAAAGCATATGTGATGTTGGATGGAAGGTTTATATCTAATAAGCTGCAGCACTTATTCCCTGCCCAACATCCCACAGAAATAAACAGCTCTCTAGAAGAGGAAAAATCAAGTGTTTTAGTCTCACTGACTTAAGCACTATGTTTAAAGAGAAGCATTTTCTAGCTACCTAAAGTGAACTTATTTCTTAGCATACATATAAATGTTTATAGGCTTAAATATTTTACTTTCTTGGGATTGGACTCAACACATGCATTTTTCCAAGCTTACACTCTTTCTACAGAAATACACTGATTAGAAAAAAAAATGTATCTCATAAATATTTCTTCATTCTGTGGAAGCTCAACAACCTTTCTTCAGTTTTAACATTTTGATGCCCATTTTTTTCTAGAAAGAAAACGTTTCTTCTTATGTTGTACTGGCATCAAGTTCTCTGATAACAATTAGAACTATGTGGATAGCTCTCTGTATGGTAATTTATTTCTATGGAATGGCTTCAAATGATTCAGAACTATTTTAATAACACTAGCAAAGTGTCTCTTCCTCTGGAAGGAGTATGCCCCACGTCTGGATATAATTCATATCAAGTATGCAACTGAAGCTGATGTCACAGAGGGCCAAATAATTGAAAATCGGACTTTGCCATAAACTTGTAAAGCAGCCTTAGATATTCTTCTTCATACCATCAATCCCGTCATTGCAGTATATAATGTACCTAATACTGACCTACATGATGCAGTTGTAATGGTTACAGTACCACACTAAGACTAGAGAGAACTGGGTTCAGTGGGTGCCTCTGGAGAGGAGAACCAGGTACACCACCTTTTGCTTCTTGGAGAAACAACAGGCTACATGTCTAACAAACAAACAGGGACCTCAATGTGAAGTGTTTTTAAATACTGTGACCTTTAACTGTATAAATTATTATTTGATGGAAGTGCACGTTCACACAAGCATGGGATATGCTTGGCATATCCCAGTGCTACAAGATTAGGATCACAATACTAAGTTCCACAGTTTATGTGGAATACAAATGGTTTGTACAAAGGTTTTTACCTTTCCTTTATTAATGAAAAAGACCTGATAGCTATGATACAAATTAAAACTTCATGTATGCCTGTTTTACTGTACTTGGCCATGAGCTGGCAGCCATTTTAACTAATGTTTAAATCAAGAAGGTGCTCGTTATCTATTCTTAGAACCCGCAGACAACTAGGTCAATGGAAGGGATTCTAGGAGCTGAGTCGAAAACACTTAGAAGACAAAGTATAAGAACTACTGCTTTAAATATTAACCATGCAATGTGCGAACTGCTCATAGAAAGGGTAACCATGTGGTCAGAGCATACAGGCAGAGTCCAATCCCATGTACCTAGTGAACAGGCACACCTGTATATATGGGTGCTAATTCTGAGATTAAATTATGTGTGATCATCCTTAGTCCAAATGGTTTGGTCATTTATATGCTATATATCATGTCACAGAAAAATAGTTTTTATGCAGCAACAGTAACATTTAAGACAGCGAGCAGACTTTAGGCTTGCAGGAACTTTTTCGTTTTCCACTTGAATATTTAGGTCTTCTAAACAGCAAGGCACAGAAACAGTGGCTCAGGAATAGTGGAATATATACTCCTAGGAGTAAATAAGAGTGAATCTGAGGATATGCTCAGCTGAAGAATTTGCTTCTGCTATCAGAATTCAGCTCATAATCTTGTTCCCCATATATATATCTACCTACCTACTCTTGGTTTTCATTCTATGCTGGCTTCCATCATGGCAGTCTGTTGTACAATGAGATGGAGGGACACTGTTGCTGAAACTGCTATACAAGTGGGTGTCAGAAATACTTAATGACCCACTGCAAATCTTCCAGAGCTCTAATAGCAGATTCTGACTAATGTTCATCCTACTTTGGTTTAAATGACCCAAGATCACTTTTAAAAGAGATAAAAAAGACACACCACCTAATTTAATTTTCAAACATTAAATACTGAAAAAGTATTTTTAATGTAATAAAATGTTTTCTAATCAATTACAAAATAGATTAAGGGCAGTTGGTTTGCCACGTTCTGGTTCTGAAATATGATACCTATAAAGGATATCAACTAAACAGCAGCTGAACAGGACGCAGAATAGAAGAGAAAGTGGAAAAGATAATTGTGCCAAAAACAGGGAAGAAAGTAAAAGATATTTTCATTTACCCAAGTTGAAATCAACTGCAAGATCTAATAAAGGCTACAAACATATTTGTAAACAAAAAATATGCTTGATTGTGAAGACGTGGAATTCACTAATAACCACGGGTGTACATTATCCATTTCATACATACATGAAATGAGAAATATGAGAAAAATAATGACAGTTTGTGAAAAATACTGTAAAAAATGGGTAGAGAAAGATAGGTTTCAGTATTTATAGAAGACAGGAACAGGTAAAAATCAGGAAAAGATAAACAACAGTACAGCAGTTGCAGAAATAGTTGTCCAATGTACAGGATAAAATACAGAAGGAAAAATGGCAATGGTAGCAATGATACAGTTGAGCACAACAGATAAAGAGACAAAGCTGGCCATCACAAATGCTAGAGAACATAGGAAAGAACTGCAGGGAGAACTCCAAAAGTTAGAAACCAAGTTATATAAAGAAAAATTAAAAGAATATAGCTAGCTTATTGCAAGGTTTACCGTATATACTAGTGCATAAGTTGGCCTCATGTATAAGTCAAGGGCAGGTTCTGAGGCCAAAGGTATGCATTTGTATATGACCCACGAATAAGTCAATAGTCATTCCAGAGAGGAGAAAGCACCAGCACTGCTCAGGGGGCCAACTGCCCCTGGCCACCACCACTTTCCCATTCAGGTATTCAAAAAGGCCTTTCACCACTCTACTCAGAGAATACTCAGTATTAACTCTTATCAAAAGAAAAGGATACATCCCCTTCTCTGAGTGTTGAAAAGTGAGCACTTAGTCCATCTTGGGAGACCCTAAAAGAGGCTCTGACCCCCTCTCTGCACTCATTTGAGAGGAAGTGTCTTTTTCCCCACCCAGGCATTCAAAAAGGCCAGAAGAGGCACTGCAGTGGACACAGTAGAGAGGACAGGTGTTTCTTTTAGGTTTTCCTGGGACGAACTAAGCTCTCACCTTTTGCCACTCTACTCAGAAAAGGTGATGGTTCCTTTTTTTAGATAAGAATTAAGGTGTAGTACTTACATTGACCCATGGATAAGTCGGTCCAGGTTCTTTGGGGTCAATTTTTTTAACTAAATCTTTTAGACTTATGCATGAGTATATATAGTAAGAACACCACATTGAGACACACTGAATATTTAAAACAACATCAGAAAGAAGATGTGGGAAAACTGGCCCCAAAGTTTACCACATGAAAAAGTTACATTCCCACTGCAACGAATGACACATAAATTAACTGCAGTGAACTTATTCTATTGATTTCAATGGTACTTAAACAAAACTAATTTTACTTCCTTTAAGCATTAGACAGACTAAATGAGAAAAGTCTCCATTAAGATTTTTTTTTTCTCCAAAGAGGAAGGAACATATTAATCACATCCAAAAACGAGCTAAGAAGTTGTTAGTTCCTACATGCAGCCTTTTCTACTGTGAGAGATAAACATCTAAGAAGCCCTTCACAATCCATCTGTGAAATGTAACTGCTTTCACTGATGTGTGCCTCTATGATTATCTAGATCTTGAAAAACTACACATGAAGTAAATATATCAGAAATGTTTGCTGCATTTTCAAGATTCACCAAGGCAAACTATTTAGGTAAATTTAACTTGCCTCCTGCAGTTGGAACATTTGTCAGCTGAATCCCTCCTTCTCGCAGTCCTTCACTGCCTGTAGAGTATTCAAGAGCTTTAGCTGACACTGTTTCTTGTGCTTTATCTTCACCCAAATTAGATGCCTGAGCTCGGAGAGCTTCTAAGGCACCTGTGCCCATTATTTCTTCATATCCCTCTGACCTTTGGGCCAAAGGAGAATCTCGAGAAGCAGGTAGGTAGGGAGTGTCCAGGGGTGAACTTGGAGGAGATAACGAGGACAGAGACGATCGTGATGATAGAGATGCCAAGGACAGAGGCGTATCCAAAGATCTTCTTTGTTTACTGCTACTTGACGGTCCAACAGATTCAAGATAATGAAGATCTTTGCTATGAGTCTCAAGTGGAACTGGATCATAGCGCATATGCTGCCCATATTCTGTCACACTGTCTGATTTTTCATACTGAGGAAGACCATAGATGTCTGTGAAACTAATAGAACTAAGAGAACCTCTACTGGATGCCAATGATCCACGGCTGGATGCCAGTGACCCACGACTGCTGCCAGAGGATATTGTCAAATTACTGGCAGACAAGCTAGAATACAAAGATATACATATATTTATTATTCACTTAGAAAGTAGTAAATGAGCCTTTCCTTCAATAAAAAGGTTTTCAAAATAAAAAAGAAATCCTTCATTTATCTTTTGAAATATTACCTAATATATGAGAACAACAAAAGACCCTATCAGACAAGGAAAAAAAGAAAGACAACTGAGTAGATGCCTTTTTCAATATATGTCCATAACGCAGAGGTTACACAAATGTTTCAGACCTTGAAATAGTTCAGACAGGAACAGCAATTGCCTCACATAGTCCCTAGTCCCTTCATGCCCTCCTACATTTCTGCTATTGTGACAAACCAAACATGTGATTTGTGTTTACATTCCAAAACAGAATTACAAACCATGATCAAACCATGGTTTGCAGCACAGGCTGAAGAATAAGTGCAAACGATGTGTTCCAAGCTTTGATGTAATGGAAAAGTACTTTGCCCAAATGGAGTAAAACAGAATTTGTAAAATTAGAATATGGAGTGCATTAGTGTGAGACCTATTTGGTATTACAACTCAATGAACATTCAGTGCATTCTCACAGTTTTTATTTTCAACTGCTGTGATATTTTCTACTTCTCTACTTTCTGCTACTCTCAAATGGACTTTTTAATAGTACAGACATCATGAAGTCAACAACTTGTCTCTGCTCAGACAACCTTCAGTTATGAACTTAGTCTTTCAGAGTATTATTTATTCTTCAGAGGATGATTTTTTTTGCCCACCAACTAAGTGAAGGTTGACCTAAGACTGGGTGTCTGCAATTCAGAGCACTTCATATTAAACTATTCACAAAAATAAATACTATTGCTTCTAATTTAATTAATGGACAGATTAAAAACATTACAAAATATTGATTTTTAGTTGTAACTGTCTTCCACTGACACTCTGGGGTTAGGAAATTGATTAGAAGCATATCCTAGTCTACACCTTTATATCTTTCAATGTTATTTGAAACACAGCATCCTTTTTTTTTTTTTTTTTTTTGCAAGATTTGGAAATCATAATCTCAAACTACCGGATCTGCCATAAAACACTGTCATCAGAAGTCGAGAAAAAAAATAAACACCTTTATGTCTCATTTGAGTTATAGAACTCTGGTGGGGTGGGAGACAGTTTCAGAGCATGAAACAACCAGGGAAATCTTATTCTTCAATCCACTGCCTGGAACAGGTTATGATGGAGCAGAAATGTTCCTCTATCTGGCAGAACTTTGCTGGGAACATAGCTGTGTTTTCCCCATATCCTCCAAAATACAAAAGGAAAACCCCAGGGGAAGAGATCTATTACTAGAGGAAAGATCCAGAACAGGACATTAAGTGTACAGTGAAAAGCCTTCGCTTTGCTAGATTGAAGGTTTCCTTCTTCCTCCAAAAACCCAAGGATTGAGTCCCTCACCTGCATGTACCTTATAGTAGATATAACTATTTTCCCTCTCAGAGAAACCTAATGAGAGAGAAACTTACAGAGAAAGACCCCCCCATCCTCCAACCTATTACTGTCTTTCCTGAAACAATTTAGAAATGTGACCGATCCACCATTTCACTCAGTCCTCCTCACTTAGGATTGCTCCACCTCTGACGATTGACAGTAAACACACAACTCAGTTTCTAACATACTAACCTTTTCAACTGGGAATATAAATAGGAAGTTAAACGAGTTGCTTCCTCCAACTGCATGAATAAACAATTCCTTTTCTCTTGCAACAGCACCCTGTGGGAATAAAATCATCTTTTTACTTTACAGAAACAAGTACTGTACAAAACAATCAGAAGGCTAGAATAAAACCCTCTGTGGTGATACGGGACCCTAGCCACCAGAACTTACCAACAAATCCAGAAGAATGGCACACAAGAGGGATGAAAACTTATTTTATACTTAATATTGCTAGGCCTCATAGTTTACCTGATCTTACCACCTCAGGTGTACTTCACCTTACAGTTTATTATCCCAATTCTGCAGCATCTAACAACCCAATCAATGGTATTTTCAAACCTTTCAGCAGCACCATGAGAAGAAGTGGCCCGGGCCTGCTGGATTTCATTCTCCAAGCGTCGTTTTTCTTCTTCTAAACGTTCAATGTCTTCTGGTGGTCTCTGTTGCTGACTTATCAATTGCAGTTCCTGTAGGAGAGCTTCTTTCTCTTTGATGAGCTGAAGATGATCTCTGTCTGCCTCTACCATTCCTGGCCAAGATTCATGATCCTGTAGAGCCAACTGCTGCTGAATACTGAAAACCCTTAATTATAAAGAGTTATAAAAAAAGAAATAAATAACTGAAGAGGAAAAAATGTAATGAAAAATTTCTACAAAGATAAAAATATTTACTAGTGATAGTCATGTAAATGTATTTGAAATAAGCTGGATGTCAATAATTTCATGCATTCATTATCTATTCTAAACATCTGGAAAAAACATGCAAAGGTTGCAAAATGCTTTTCAATAAATTTAGCCTTTTCAGAATCAGAATCCTTTTCAGAAAAAATATACAAAAATGCAATATATACAATTACAATATAGAATTACAAAATTATACAAAATGTAAACCTATAAACATCTATAAAATGACAAACAAACCATAAAATCATAGGACAATATATACAATCAAGAACAATACACTTAGGTGCTTTAGTGAACAAAAAGAGTCTAACTGTGCAGCAAAAGGCACATAAGAGTAAATATCCCAACAGAAACTTCTGAAGAGGCTGAATCATTAAATGAGAAACAAGGCAGTCTCTGCTGCTCATACTAGAAAATTTCACTGAATAGAAAATGCAAATAAACAGAAAACGATACTGACACATATCATGAATAGGTGCAGATTTACTAAAGATACATTGGGGTCCAGCCACTGAGTTTGTATGTAGTCTGTGGCTATTCTATTTCAACAGATCAAAATCCCCGTATGCTAAAGTTATTCATCAATAATTAAATGCAGTCTTATGTAGGCCATGTTGTTGCAATGCAGTTATAATAACAACTGCATGAAACAAATTATGGCAGACAGATCACAATTACTATGACATGGTCAGTTACATTACCAGATATAAATTTCCATCTCTCCCTCTCTCTCTGAGCTTTACTACTTTAGATGTAATAAAATTTGATTCTCAATAACAAGGATATGATTTGGGAACACTGCCAAGAACATACACTTATGTACTCTACTAGAAGTTTTATCCTGTGTTTGATACATAATGACTGGTCCTAAGCAGAAAACCCAGCAACCATCACCATTCATCTGTTTCACTCCTAGCTGATCATCCTATAAGAGCTTCAAAAACGTGTATTGCTTCTGTAACAGGCCCTTTAACATTTCATACTGCCGTACTGATTTTAAAATGTTTAAAAATATTTGTTGTTGAGTGCCCAAGTCATTAAGGGAAACCTAAGGCAAGCCTATCATGGAGTTTTATGACGATAGGGGTTTGTGACGCACCCAAAGTCACCCAGTGGATTACCATGGCTGAGTGGGGAATCAAACCCTGGTCTCCAGGATCATATCCAGTGCTCAAACCACTACATCACACTTGCCCTCCTAAGTATTACAGATAGCTTATTATCTATATGTTGAACAGGGAAAACAGGCAAACATGAGTGCTACATTTAAACCTTTCATACATGACAATATGCCTTACAAGTTCCATTAAAAAATGTGTGAACATTATTTGTGAACTTATACTATCATGATTGGTGGGCAGGGAATTCTCATATCCAAAGAACTGCCTTACATTCCAGCTACATCCCAAAACTGAAACTGAACCACATGTGGATTTGCATCCAATGTAAGAATAAGCAAAACAAGTGATGTCTGGTCTTAAGAAGACTGCTTCAGTTAAACACAAGTAGAGCTTTCTTAAAATTAATAGTTGTGGTAGTAATAAATAAGTTTTTAAGTATCTGTTTAGCACTCATCTCCCAGGTAAGTACAATATGAACATGCACAAGAAGAGGCACTGTCGAAATAGTTTACAGTTTAATATAGACAATAAAACTGATTCCTATAGTTTTAGGAAAATGCATCTTCAATATTTCAGATTCTTTGGAGTTGTTTACAGTCAAGTACAATAAATCAATGACACATGAATTCTTAACAAGGTCCCTAGAGCAGGCAGAGTCAAGTTTAGATGTTATGAAAGAATTGTTAAGCTCCAATGGTTACATATATACTTTGCTGTCTTCTGATGCTGGCTAAACAAGAGTTCTTGCTTAAACCTTTTAATGTGAATACCACTTCAGTTTTGTCAATTGTAGATTTAAACCAAACACAGCACATTCCTACACCCACACCGATCAACTGCAGTTGATGTTTCATGAGCAAAGTGAAGCTGAACACAGAAATATTTTGCAGAGACAAAAGCCCTACAGAAATGCCAGCAAGCTAAAGGGAAGGAATGCATGATAAATGAAGAATGTGACCACAGGAGATAACTGGAAGAAGCAAATGTGTTTTGCACTTTTAGGTTTTTTCCAACTTTACTATTACTATACATTTAAAGCACAATTAAGAGTTTTTCAAAGTGAGAGACAATGGAATCACATTTAGGGCAAACTACTTCAGAATGAAAACAATACATTTATAATTATACATTAATTGTATATTAATATATGTATACCATACATTAAGGAATGATCTCACTGACTAAATGTCTGGATTCTAGTGATTATTTGGAAACATGACTATGATAGATTTTCATGGTCCAATCTTTATCCTTATATTCCACATTTTTATGGATTTTCTCATTCAGATTACTGATCACATCTATGCTATTCCAGTAACAGATATTCTCAGACCATTCCCCTGTATTCTATCTTATTCTACTTTGTCGTACACAACCAAAAAACAAAAACAAAAACCACAACACATTTTCTCATTTAAAAGACATGACAACCTGAAACTAAGATCCATTAAGTCCAATATTAAGCACATACTTATGTAAATATTGTTGATTTAAAGGGTCTATTCTAGTTAGGACTAGGTTCATTTTTTCCTCTGGCAACCCATCACTGCAATCATTCAAACAATCTGAAATTATTAATGGTAATGTAATGGTCAGGCCTCAATTGCCCTCTTGTCTTATCATCTGATACATCCAACATGTTAGGGCAAAGGGGGTGAGTGGCAATAGGACAAAGACCTGCTTAGGAATCTGCTAACAAATTACTAACATTTTATTTCTGAGGCTGGAAGCCTGTTGGTACTTGATGCCACAATAACGATCCATAATACTGCCATGATGAACGTTGTGTAGTGGGCAGTGGCAGGGTGAGGGAGGTGGAGAAAAAACCATCACATCTGGGAGCAAAAGCTTTCCTGTCAGTTCCCAAGCAGCTCAGGAGCCTGGAGAGAAACCCTCTTGCTTGACAGTAATAGATTTGCCTCCTCCTCATCCATTCCCTATTACCAATGTGCCCACAGTCATTTTTATCCAACCACAAGTGCTTCATTATACCAGCTGACAGGATCTCAGCCTCAGTTTGCAAGCTCTCCCTCCTTAGCAAGCACATGTTAGTCTCTGCTTTCCAGTCAAGCAATAAGGCCAGCTTCAGCTTCATCTTTTAGTGGCTATCAGATAGTTTTCTCTCCTAGAGCTCTTTAGATAGAAGGAAAGCCGCTTTATGTTTTCTTTTATCATAATATACAAGGAAGTTTGGAAAACTATGCAACACAAATCAGTATGTTGTCTCTAGAATATATTTATTGTGTAGATTTGGGCTATCTCACTTAACATGTGCTACTGCTTTTAACATATTAAAATCACAGGAAGTTATTTGATATAGATTATAACAGCCTTCTCTAAACTGTTGCCTTCCAGAAAGCCTACAATTGTCAGTATACCCAGTTGGTGTGGTCACTGCAGTCCATCACATCTGAAGATACAAGGCTGGAGAAACTTGGTTTATTACATATTCATAATGCAAGACATCCATGACATATACTGATTAAAACCTGTACCACATAATTACTTGTTCAAGCACCAAGTGATTGTAAGTGGTCAACATTAGACCTAAGTGTACCTACCTCTTTTTGGCCTCTTCATACTGCCAACTCAATCTTATTTTGTCAGCATGCCTTGCTTTGTCATCAAATCCATACTTTTGTAAACCGAGAAAAAGGAAAAAAAATTAAGACTAGATTAGAAAAACAGTAAGATTACATATGCAAAGCGGGAAAAGATCTAATTTAAGTTTAAAATAGTATTTTGGTCTAGTTCAAAACTGTTTTGGCACAGTTAATAATTTAGTTCAAGACACTCTGACTTGCATCTAATTTAAAGTTAGCGGAATGAAAATCTCCACTAATGCAGTTACACTAAATTATACTTGCCCAAGTAGCTTTGCTGGTTGCGGAACTAGCTGTACAATTGCTTGTGGAACAAAAACTGTAACAGATACTTTCTTTGCGCTGATTCTAAATGTGCCATTGTTAATGCAACAAGCATTCTGCTAGTACAATGACATAACTGAACATAGACCTAAAAGAATAAATTCACTCTTCCATTATTTTTTATCCCGCATATATACAGCTATAGCTAATGCTTATGCCTAACCAAAGATCTTGAGTTTATGCTGAAAATAGAACAAAAATGATATGAACTTTTGAAGTTATTTGTTGCATCATGACATTTTTTTTAAAAAATAGAATTTTAGAGCCAATTTATATTTCTTTTCCATTTCAATGAAATTAATGACAAGATAGATAAATACTGGATTGCCTTTTTATGTCTTCAGGTATTTGGACCCTTCCAAAGTGATTACTGTTTCTTTCATATGATTAACCTCTTGAACATATTATTCAACATTTGAACACCATGAATGAACTCTACTTGAACAAAAAAATTAAAAAGGGAGGTAGTCTGTCTCTTAAGACTGAATAAAGCTTCTTTAAAAACAAAAGTACATTGTCTGGTTATACAAATTATTGTTTATGCGTACCATATTGGAGAAAGTTGTCCACTCCTGCAACAAAAAAAAAAAAAAGGAGAGAGAGATAAAATACACTTTAGAACAAACACAGGAGGTGGAAGAATTTACATATATTTTATGGACCGGAAAAAAAGATGAACAATGTTTTACCTAGTGCAAATTTCAATTACCAAAATAAATTCCAACTTACTACCCAACTAAGTGAAATTGAGAAAATGAGTTGGACAAATATCTTTTGTATTTACCTACATGTGGGGGAAAAAAATCTGTTTTGGGCAATTTAAGTTCAGTGACAAAACATTCTAAACATGTGCTCAAATAATTCAATTGGAAAAGTTTTAAAATGTCATTCTGGTTTTAATGATAAGCTATTTTCTTCATCAAAAGTGTAACAAATTTAGGTACGTATGTTGGAGGGTATACAGTTTGGAAACAAAATTCCATGAAGGATTACTAAGTATTTTAATTTCTTGATCCACAATCCATTCCTTCAACAGTATAAAGACTTAGAATTGTAGGACCAGCAGTAAACCTGAAACTAAAACAAACATACAAAGAATAGTAAAAATACTTCATGGCATACATCTCAGGGGAAAAAAAAACACCTTTTTCAAGAGTTTGGTGGCTATGGAGTGAATAATGTACTGAAACAAAGAAAAATCAGCTATTTTGATGTCTGAACTATGTATAGTTTAAAACGGTTCTGAAGATTCCCATGACAGTAGAATGATAAGTCACTATTTTCTCCTCTCATACACATATATCAATCATCTTTCTAATTGCTATAACCACTTTAAAGTCATTTAACGAATATGGTTTTTTTAACCTACGCAATAAGGCAGAAATTCATTTGTGACTTGTGAAGGAAAATTCAAAGTGAATTTCTGCAGTTGTTCTTTGGATTCTAAACCTACCTTCTAGCACCTCATTACCTAACAGAATAAAGGAAAACAACGCCCTTGAAAATGTTTGGGGAAAAGATTTTTTTTCATATATAGAGACCAGAAGTCATTCTTCTAGGGAGGATTCTGTCTCTCATAAATGAGGTCATCATACAATACATTTTAGGGTAGTACTTTGAACAAACATTTTGTGACCTTGACATGCTGAGGTAGCTTTGTTGAACTTAGAACAAATACTGAAGTCCATTTTGTGGTCATACCTTCATTAAGCCAACCAAAAATGTACAAAAATCTTGGTGCTAGCTTTTGAAACTCAAGTCTTGTCTTTAGGCTAAGATGTTTTGTTTTTGTTTTTGTTTTAAATATTTTTATTAAAAGTTTCATTGCATAAAAAACAGAGTGGATATACCCCATTATCGGATATATCACACACACACCCGCTTCCATATTATTTTACTCCAGTTGAGTTTTCTTTGTTTCCATTTACCAAAAGAAAAAGAAAGAATAGTTACATTTTACAGAAGAGAAAACAATTACAATCATCTCTTTCTTTGCTTTCCTATACTTTTAAATTTTTATCCATTCCAAAACTCCCTTCCATTCCCTTTCAAAGTTCTGGATAGGTTTATTTTTCAATGAAAATGCTAACTTTTCTGTCTCTATCATATCCAGAACTTTTAATTTCCACTCTCCTAAATCAATATCTTTCTTTTCTTTCCAATGTTGCGTGTACATCAACCTTGCAGCTGTTATGAAATATAACAATATCTTCTGATGACTTCTAATCTCCCTTTGTTGTCCTAACATATTTAATAAAATTCCAGTATCATTTCAAAGTTCATTTTACAGATTCTTTGAATTTCATCATGTATCCCTTTCCAGAACTTTCTTGCCCTTCCACAAGTCCACCACATATAAAAAAAGGACCCAATCTTTTCATCACACTTCCAACATTTCACATTCCCATTTTTAGTTATCTTATGCAATCTTTCTGGGGTCATATACCATCTATGTAACATTTTGTAAAAGTTTTCTCTTAAATTTAAGTTTGGGGTAAATTTCGTATCATTTTTCCATACTTTCTCCCAAACTTCTAATTCGATCGAGTGTCCCACATTCCAAGCCCATTTAACCATTGAATCTTTAACTACTTCTGATTCCATTTCTCTTTTCAACAATAGTTTACAGAATTTCGAAATTCTTTTTTTTATTTCCCTTCATTAATAAATCCAATTCATTCTCTTTTCTCTCAAATCCATACAGTTTTTGATCCATTTTAAACCTTTCTTTTAGTTGTCACGATGGGAATCAATTTAACTCATGCCCATCAGCCTTTAATTCTTCCACTGTACAAATTCTTGGTTTACCTCCTTCCCATTTCAATATGTCTTGACATGTTAATAAATTTCCTTGTTTTGTTGGAGCAATTTTATATGCTTCTTGTGGTAGAGTCCATGTTGGAAGTTTTGTATAATGTTTCCATTTTATTTGTAGCCAAACCTTTAACAGCGTCTTTCACATACAATGATTGTTGAACTCTTTATTCATCGCTAATCTATCATAACATAAATATCAATGCCATCCAAATCTGTTATTTATTTCTTCCAAATCTTTCATGGTTGTTCCCTCTAACTGAATCCAGTCTTTAATCCAATCCAATCAGCATGCATAATAATAAATTTTCAGTGATGGAAGATCAAATCCTCCTCTTTCTTTTGCATCCTGAAGCATTTTAAATCTTATCCTTGGCTTTTTCTCTTGCCAAATAACTTTTTGAAGATCCTTTTCCCATTCTTTAAATATTTTCTCTCTTCCTATTACTGGTAAATTCTGAAAAAGGAACATAAGTTTCGGGAATAAGGACATTTTGAAAGCGTTTATTATTCCCACGAGAGATGGATTTAGATTTTTCCATTTTTCATCTCTTTCTATATCTTCAAATAGTTGTTGTAGAATAATTCTTGGTTCCTTTTCGTTAACATAATTCCTAAGTATCTTGCTTTCTTAGTTAATTGACATCCAGATCTAATAATAATGGTGATAATGGGCACCCTTGCCGTACCTCATTATTAATTTCGAAGCTTGTCAAAATATCTCCATTAATTATTAATCTCACAGATTGTTCTTGATAAATCATCTCAGTCCATTTACAAAAATCTTCTCCCATGTCATATTCCCTCAATATCCAATGTATAAAGGTCCAGGAAACATTATTGAATGCCTTTTCTGCATCCAAAAAACTGAGTGCTGCTTTCTTCCCTGTGTTTTTGTCGTAATATTCAATTACATCTAGGAATGTCCTTATATTACTTCTCATATATCTACCCTGGAGAAAACTTGTTTGACCTTCTTGAATTTTATCCTGTAATATCTGTCTCAACCATTTTGCCAATACTGCCACTGTCAAGGTCAGAGACCTGGGCAGCGAGCCAGCCCGGAGAAGAGAGTGGGAGAGCCAGCAAAGTCCAGCCGGGAGGAGACAAGCAAGCACTTACTCCAGGAAGTTCATTTACCAGAGCGCCAAGTGAAGCTGTAATCAGAGTTCCAAAGCCAAGGGTCCAGTGATCAATTTAAGGTATCAGGAACCAGGTGCTGGGAGCAAGGTACAGGCAGGAGGAGGGCTTGTAAGAAGTTTGCCACAAGCAAAGGGAAGCTTCCAGGTAGGCAGTTATATAGCCCCAGGCACAGGTGTGTACGGTCACCGCTTCTTAAACTTAGCCAAGGAAGTCTCCCTTTGTACAGCACTCTTGAGTCTCCGCCTTGATTGCGGGCTTATTGAACCAGGCTCCAGAGCCTCTTCTGAATCGGATCCCTGTTGCTCCAAAGGAGCAGGCAGAGGGACGTCCGTGCCTGCTTGGTCCATGGCAGCAGGGGGAGCTCTTGAGCTGCAGGACTCATCTCCAGCCAGAGCCACAGGGACCAACAGCTGCTGCTCGTCATCAGCAGCTCGGACAGGGGCTTCAGTTATCACAGCCACAAAAATTTTATAATCTACATTCAACAAGGAGATTGATCTGTAATTCTTAACTTCTTTTTTATCTTTACCCTCTTTAGATATCAATACAACGTTAGATTCTCCCCAGGATTTCAGTTTACCATGTTTTTCTATTTCGTTCAAAGTTGCTTGAATTGGTCGCGTTAATTCTTTTATAAATCTCTTATAATATAGTGCGGTGAACCCACCCGGTCCTGGTGCCTTCTCCACTTTCAAATCTTTTGTATGTCCACTTTCAGATCCTTTATATAGGCTAAGATGTTTTAAAAACATGCAGAAGGAGGGTGAAATGATAAATTGTGATTCCAACATTGCTACCCTACCCTGAATTTTTTTAAAAAATATTTTGCCATATTACCCTAATTATACTGATTCCATCTGATTTTAGAAGCTAAACAAAGGCAGGCCTTATAAATTCTTGAATAAGAGACCATCAAGTAATGCAAGGGATCATCAGATAGAGTAGGAAAGAAACCTGCCTAAGACCCAAAAAAACCCACTACCACTCAGAGCTCATAATAGTAGGCTTGATGAATCAATGTTCTGATACAGTATAAGATAGCCAGCTTCTTATTTTCCATTGAAAGTTTGGGGGTTTTTTAATTTCTGGTTTACGAGTATCAAGCCAAACAGTTTTATTAATCTACAAAGCAGACATGAATGGTATAGTTTAGAATGAAACCCTTATGAACATCTCTAATTATACTACCTCTATTCAGAACTTTCAATGCCATTATTTTGCTTAAAGAAAAGATCAAAAGATCTCTTATTGATCTCCATGTATTATATCTTCTTTTAAAGTGAACTTGCAAAATGTATTTAAACTATTTTGTCATGCAATGCAATAAAAGCTGCCTCTTTTTAAATAGCAAACACACTGCACTAGAATACATACATACCTCTCCAATGATGTCAGTCTGAGAACAAGCATCACAGTGTTGTTGAGGTAAATTGGAGTTACTGAGCGAACTAGAATTACGCCGAAGATCCTGCTGAGATTCTGTGATACAGCAGCTATTCCGGAATCCATCTGTCAATTTGACCAGACTCTTTTTTTTCAAAGGATGGGGAGAGAAAAACAAATAGAAAGATCTATTTGTGGTTTTGTAATTATTTTTAAAAACAGTGGAATTACTCAACAGCTCAAAGATTTATCTTATATTATAATCATACAGAATGAAATCACTGCTTGCACAGAAAGCTTTTAATTTTTAAAAAGTGAGGTTATCTAAGCAAAAATAAAAGTATATGTAATGCATACAGCAACCGGAAAAATATTGCAAAATGCACTTAGTCTAGACAGATTTAAAAAATAACTCCAGCACCAAAAAAAGTTCCCAAGGCTATATACCTAAAGATGTATTAATTGACAAAATTAAAGTTAAGGACCACAAGCACTATGCTGGAAATATCTAGAAAGATCACATTACTATACATAACTCAGATCTTAGCTAGAGACAACTGTCACCCAGTAACAGCAAATAGAATGGTAGGTAGCAATTTTCTACAAATCCCCAAGCAGATGGATTGAAGATCCAGGAAATTCTTTCAGTATTCCCTGGAGCCCCTTGAATTCCACCAGCTTTACTGGTTGGGTCATCAACAGTTATCTTCAGCTTTGGAACTGTAAACTAAACCTAAGATAAATTAGAAGTGATGCTTAATTTACAAAAGAAATAGAGCTAGCTGCTTAATTTCTATTGCTATAAGAATATTATATACCTGAAGCATGAACTTATAAACTATGTTTTTCCTGCCTAGTATCATCATTTCAATTACTGCATTCAACAGGTTGAGTGTTTCATACAACCTGGAAGCTCAAGGGCCATTTTCGTTTTCTTTTAGTTTACAGAATTCTGCATGTCTTGAGATTGCCTCAAGTACATGGAGAGCCTGTAAATGTAAAAAGAAGAAGAAGAAGGAGGGGAGGAGCAGCAGCAAAATTTAAAAATAGCTTATAAACTTCCACACTACACAGAAAACAGTGGTGTCAATTAAAAGGGTGGAGGAAAAAACAAGAGGCAGAAACTACTTAATCCTCTAAAAGATTAATATTATCCAAATGGGGAAAGACTGGGTTTGGAGGAATGTGTGCCACAAGGTTTTTTCCCCTTCCTCCCTCCCTCCCCAGAATACCCTTCCCTGTATATAAAGTGCTCAGGTTTGGCATTGACATCCCTACATGTAAACCTTGTAGAACTTAGAGGACACAGAAAGCTGCCTTATTCTATGCTAAATTATTTGTTCATTTAACCCAGTAATGTGAGTTCTGACTGGCAGCAGTACTACAAGGCAGAGACTGTTCACATCACCGACTACCTGATTCTTTGGTAGAACAGCAAAGGAAGACCTTCAGAGTAGATGGGAGAGGGGGAAAAAAGGGCCTCTCTTCTATTTTCTTGTCCTGAAAATCAGGAGACAGAGAACACTGGACGTCTACTAAAACTCGAAAACATCACTTGCTAATTTTATATTTATGACTTCATTTCATACACACAAGGTTCAGCTTTGGCTGATATGACAGAGGTGTGGAACAGAGGCTACGAATCACCACACAGAGTATCTTCTTGGATGTCCAGAGCTGTACTGTGACAGAGCAAGGGCTTGTATGGTCAAAGCACTGGAAGTTTTTGATCAGGATGAAAGGTGTTGTTTGTTATTCCCCTAAAGCTTCCCTCTTCTCTCTGAGCTTAGCCGCAATTTCCTTAGGCGGTGGAAAGCGGAGTAGGTGGAGGTGTGTGTGCTAATTTGTGTAATCTATCTGTATCGTTAGGTGATGAATTTTCAATGATCAACTATCAGTTTTTCAGAAGTCCTAAACTAACTAGTTTGCTGATATGGATTATCATACCTGCCTGGATTTTTGGATTTTTGTTATAGGGAGCATGACTATGGGGAACCGTAACGATATGTGCCTGCATTTCAGAATCTGCCACTACAGGCCAAACTTTGTTATAAGACTACTGCAGGCAAGCATCATAAAGAAGTGTGTTTGAGTGGCAGTTCTCATTCCAGTTATTATGACTAGAAATAAATGCATTTTCTTTAAAATAGCTAAGCTGCTTACTATTTAAGACCAAGAAGATTATACCATAAGCAAGCCATCAGAAATAGAAAAAATGAGAGGTTGCACTCCATTCTCTTTCTTTTAGTTATGGCATGAAACCCTCTTACCAAACAAGCAGGAAAGCAAATTTTACTACAGATTATTTTTTTGGATATCCAAAGCAGTACTGTGGCTGAGCCAGGTGAAATCACAGGAACACCAGTACAAAATAATTGGCAAACTATTCCCATGCACAATAACTCATGAACTCGAACTTCTGATTATTGATTTCTTACAATTCTCCCTTTTCAATCCTTTTTTGCTTCATTGTAACAATATAGTTACAATGTAATATCTCTCTACATTAACAACATGAATATATAGATAATTCTAAGTTTCTAAACAGACCATAAGGTGGCAAGCTTCAAATTCTTCCTTCAAACTCAAATAGAAAAATGATATTGTTGCTTTTATGACATCACTTTAACCACCATACTCTATTTAGACCAGACTAGCATTTCCTGCCCTTGTCTGAAATTTCTCTCAACTATATCCCCCTCTATCTGACATCAAATTTAACAACAGTTAAGTTTTCAAAACTTACTCAAGAATGAGTCATGGCCATCTGTTCTAATGCAATGAACTACAATGGGAACACCTAAATTACAGTGTATCTCTTTCTTTTTCCTAGGGAAATTTTGTCCACTTTACTATACTCACTATTGTGAATTTACATAACTTGTAATCTTTTTTTCCTCCTGAACCTGAAAGGGCCAATGTATGCTCTGAAGGTCATTCAACAATAAATAAATAGGAGTAAATAAGTATCCGAATTCTGCATAATGCAGAAAAGTACAGACAACTGACAAACTATAAAACAGCATACCAATAGATAAATGATGTTATTAAAGCTATTCCCTTCCTTCAACTTTATTAGACCAGAATATGTCAGTCTTTACAAACAATAGTAAATATTTTGTGAAGTACTTTCTTAAACACTTTATATTATTATTTTCATAATCTTTACAGTTTTTGACTGATTGACTGAATTTTTTTAATATTATCTTCATGAAATAAGAGATGGGATGAGAGAATATGCATATTCTTTGGCACTACTATGAATTCATCAGTGAGCCATGGGTCATGACACTATTTACCGCTCTAGCTATTCCTCCTACTGTAATGGTCCCTCCTCTGTGCTGGAAGAGAAAATAAATATTTCTCCATGGTATCCTGTCTGTGTTCAAATGTCCCACAGAACTGCAAAGGAATCATTCTGTGGAGAAAAATGTGCTTCTCTTGCACAGTAAACAATGTTCCTCAGGTTAGCAACCAGTTTTTCTCTACCTAATAATTCCTTTGCAACACTTCAGAATGTCAAGTATTAGGAAAAAAATTGTGCAAAATCCTCACTGGACTATTATGCCTTCCAGTGGGATTTCCTCAATGTAGGAATTCTGTTTTTCAATCCAGAAACAACCAACCATGAACATTTTTCCCATTCCTACTATTAACTAAGAGCTGCTTACCTGCATTAGGTCTTGCCTCTCTCTTTCACCCATACAGATAGCCTTCCTGATGCTTCGAAGCTCATTCATAATTGCTTGGGCTTCATCCAATTTATAATTCATGTGAGCATTTGACATCTTACGGTCAATCCTTTTATATAGACATAAACCAAAAAACTTCTTCAGTTTAGGAAATATTCAGTCTCAAATAAATCCTGACCCTTGAAGTCAGAAATAGGGAGTCTTTCTTTTACTGATGCAAACAGCTGGGCCCCACGCAGGTGGCTCTGGCCCACCTTCTACTATCTCCTTTCTCTTGGTGTATCTCTCTGAATGATATTAGGTCAAGAACAGTATGTCGGGCAACAGATTCTCCACCCCTGCTCTAGATGAGGGGAGCAGCGGTTGGAAAAACGCTAGGTTCCTGTGCTGAACGATGGACAACGAATACAGAATACAGGCTGTCATGGACTGCTTTGCAAAAATACAGGTATAGTCATACCAAGATGAAGTACACCCTGAGTAAATACCACAACCATGATAAAATTCTCAGAAGAAATTTAACTATTATTTGCAGCATTTTGGGTAAGGCACAAAGGTCATCACGCTATTGATGGACATGCTAACTTTGTTTATATCTGCGCTATCAAGATGAAGTAGTACACTGATTATCCTGCAACATTTCAACTCACTCTTGCAGCGTCTCTACCCCTTTCTCTTTGTACTGTAGTTCTTGCTTCATCTGTGTCAATTCTCGTTTTAACCTAGAAAGCTTGAGACAGAAATAAAGTAAAAAAAAAAAGTATGCATCAACACACTAAACTGCTGCATATTTTGTTTTTATTGTAATTCAGATCCCAGGTTGTGGTACAGAGTTTCCCAGATGTGTTTAGCTCCCTAACATGAAACTTCTTCTATACAGAAAGTGACCAGAGAGAACTGGGGACACAAATTATGCATCTGTTTGCATACACACATTGAAAGAACTTAATTAAAGCTACATCATGATCTTCAGTCCACCTGTCCCTTTAAACCCCCACCCAAAAGCTGCTTTAGTGGAATGTTTTACTAATAAATTTATTCATGAAAACAACACTGTATCTTAAAAATTACAGGGAACATAACACTTCATGTGCTTTTTATTTCAATATTTACAAAGCTTTTTAATAAGAGGAATTACCACTGGAATTCTAACATTCCTTGTAACCAATGCGCCAGACTCTTCCAGTTGCCAGTCATTTCTAAATACTTACTTCTTGTCATACAACTACTATATTTATTTATTGCAATCTGCCGGGTTGCATAGAAACATAAAAACAACATTGTCTTTCCCCACAGGATTTACTAATATGTTCACATTAGACTACATTTCATGATTTACTACAGCAAGTACACTTATTTCAGGAAATGTCTGCCACATCTCACAGTACATTCTTCTCATAGTGCTTAAACAGGAGAAGAAAGTGCCTGTGTTTGTTTAATATTTTTTGCCCCATAAATACACAGCCCCACATTAAGTATTGTGTGTGTGTTGATGGTTAAGAAGCCACAGAGAAAGAGCTGACCTCAATAGGGAGTACATTAAAAACAAAGATCCCAGGTTCAATTGCTAGGATATTCAGGTACAGCTGAAAAGAAAGGAAAAGGCAGCATTCCATGCTCAAATCTTTCTTATTTTTTGATCTATTTATTTTTAAAGGATTGTATCATTTCTCTGCAGGATACCCACCCCCCTAAAAATCAAATGACCAGACAAATAAAAGGACTGAGCAAGTTTACTGAACTCATCAATTTTCCTAATTAGCTGTATCAACAAACAGACACACAGACACTTAGTCCGAAGTAACAGAAAGGTTTACTCACTCTGTCACGTCGGCTTGCTATTTCTGCTTTAATCTGACATGGATCATATTTGGTATTGGTTGAAAATCCTGAAAATGCTGAACAAACAGAAAACGTCATAATGTTCAAAATAAATCTTGGAAGAAGCTTGTAATGTCTGTTAACTAGATCTTACTCTTCATTTTTCCATAAGAACCTCTTATTCTACTAAAACTAAGGTAGCGGAATAGAATCAAGCTGCTAACGCATCACAATAGTTTTATAGTCACAATAGTTTTATAGTCCCTCATAATCAAGACTGAAAAACATTTTACAACTCAGACATGGAGAAAAAAAATCTAAAATGTACTTAGAGATTAGCAAAAAACAAGAGTAAGTTAGTGTCTTAGAAATGTAGTTAATGAAACTACAAAAATACTGACCAGTTTTCAAAAACAGAGATGATTTTGTCTGGAAGTCATACACCAAAATATTAGCCCCAGAACTATTCTAAGCTAGACGACAAATTCTCCCCAACTAGAAGACAAATTTAAACAGTACTGAGGGTGGAAAGACAATTATAGAAGCTAAATATCTGTTTATAAGAAAGAAGTCCTAATTTACAAGACTGATAAACAAAACTAGCAAATGTAACAGATTCTGAGTTACAAAGGCTACAAACTGTCACATTTGCTAAGTAGGCAGTACAATGTGTATATAAATTGTCAGGTGCACCAAGATCTCTCACTATCTATGAAACCTATGGCAACAATAATGGTACTAAAACGAAAGCACAAATATCCCAAATTTACAGAATATTAATTGAAGCTGGGGTCAAAATTACAATTGGAATTTGTCTTAAGCATGGATATTACTGAGTTTCAATAGCAGAAAATCTGGCTACTATTTAAGTACATTGCAAAGTCTTATGTGTTACGATTTACATACATTTTTCAATAAATTATAATACTGTATTTAATACTGAGATGTTATATTTCATTAAATTATATTTCTTCTACATTACATTTTTATGTCACTACACAATATATCTGGTATGTTAATAGTGGACAGAAAACAGTGGTTTGCTAAAAGTAACTTCCAGCAAATACACTAAACTTTTATAAACATTGTCTCCATTAGCCTGAAGTAATTAACAGAGTAAAAATTTTACAGAGGTGATCACATAGTATCAGTGATTCCCCCAAGTGGTCTAGGAGATTATACACTCTGACTAGAGATCCTCACAGAATGTTTTCTCCTCACCAGCCCCCTTGCTTCTGCAAGGCAATCAAAAAGTTTAGGAGGGGCACTGGAATGATATAATTTGATATGGGTAGAAGGTGTTTGAAACAAGGAATACTGGCCAAAATCAGGGACCATCTATACATAAACCATTTGTGTCCTTCCCTAGCACAACAGCAAGCACTCTCAAAAACTGAGGTAGTAGTACACTTCTAACTCCAACCATATGCTGCAGACAAGCAGTAGCAGACTATTTCACTTCCACCATCAATTCCACAAGGATTCATATGGGATACTACCTCACATGTTTAATGGGTACTGTATTATTTAACATTTTTTTTACTGCATCCTGTAAGTACTCTGAAAAGAGCTTCACAAAACACGGGGTATAACTTTTTTTGATGAGTAACACTGCAGTATAAGATGGAACATAAAATTTTTCTAGCTATTTACCTGCAATTTTACAATGCAATTTTGCCATATGAAAATTAAGGGGAAAAATAACTCTTTGCTGATATACCTCTTATAAACAGACATGTGAAAGGGTCCTGAATCTACATGAAAACAGCCTTACTTAAACTACATCTACGAAAAGTCATTCCTTATTTTATTTTTGGAAGAGTCTGAGAATTCTTTTATTAACAAGGTATTCAAATTAGGGAAAGCTGAGCACGATTTCATGTTCCAGTAAAATAAATGCAAAAAGCACACTATGAAGTGCAGACACCCCACTGATATCAGCACATTTAATTATATTATGTGTTGAGCATATTATGCCTACCCCTATAGCTGAATATCTGTATTACTGGATGAACTGTTATTGTTGCTGGAACTATTGAGTAAGGTATGCATATCTATTTTCATAGCACATTGGGAAAAAAAGGCTGGAAGAATAAGCTTGGTTCATCAGTGTATTTGCTATGGTATACCAATGAGAAAAGTCTGTATCTACCAAAGAAACAACTGTGTGCAGAAATAATATATAAGAACATAACTTTTCCACCAAGTTTTCCATGGTACTGAAATCTAAACATGAGAACATAATGTTTGGAAATAAATCTGAAGAAGGCTGTGATCTTATGCACAATTAACGAGAATAAGCTCTGCTGATCTCAGAGGTACTTATGAATAAATATGCATTGGCCAAACACAGTTTATTAAAAATGGATTCTGAAATTCTATCAAGAAAAAATATTATCTATACCAGTATTTTGAAAAGAGTTCAAATAAACCAAGATTTACATATTTGACATGGATATACTTTAACCAAAAGCAGAAGGATTGTTCTGTTTGAGGCTTCTGCAGTAATGAATTTTTCTAGGCTCAAGATGAACTGCAAACAGTCTGTGCAAATTAAGAAAAGACAGACCTTGATTCTTTCATATTTCTGCCAAATAAATAAAGAAGTGTCCTTGTTCAAGACAACCTCCAAAAGGTAGTCTCAGAGAACTACTGACAGTTTTGAAAACTATGGAAAAACATTTTATAAAAACAGAATGACTCATATTGTAAAGCATCAATTATAACTAAACTGTTTTTCCTGATTCTATTTCTGACATGTTTGCTGCCATTTACATCTCACAAGAGAAGGAACTTAACTTTCTTAGAAAAACTGCAGCAGCAATATACAACAGAAGCGTGAAGGAAACAAAGGGAACACAAATGCTATTAGACTGTCTGTATATATTTTCAACATCCTGTATATTAACACCCATATATTTCTCAAAGAAATATGAATAATGGAAAGCTGTTTTTTTTTTAATGAAAACTATATTCTGAAAGACATAGATAATCTAGTAGCTTTATAGTTTTGAGGTTTTCTCCTCTTGTCTTCACCCAGCTGGAACACTATCACACTCTGCACTGCACACACAAATATGAGAGGATTCTCTGGTGCTGAGCCCTAGTCTGACGTTGCATTCTTCACCTTTGAGATTATGCATGAGATACTATCTTGTCAGTATAGACAATGAAATTTTAACGTTCAGTTTTACTTCATTATCAGATACTCTGTGGACCCAAGCCATTGGCACACATGGTAGGGATACCAAAAGAAAAAAACCTGATCTTTATTTGACTAAAACCAAACACACTCCTGCAATGCAGAATTACCTGTTGTTCAAAATTCAGGTAGAAATAAGACTGCAATACAACATTAGGAGCACAGCTTTTAAACTAAATCAAATCACTGCACATGTAACAAATATACCCTGCCAGGATAACACATAACCCAAGACTTGTAATCCATATTTATTGAAGAAGTATGATTTTAGGTTCACCACAGAGCTGGATCCAGAACAAGACAGTTGCATGTAGTTTTCACTGAATCACTGCAGCTCAACCGAGGAACACTTACTCTATAACCAACTTATTTTTATTTAAATATACAATCTTCTGGATTCCAGAGAATAAATAAAAAGCATGTTTCCTTTTATGTGAGATGGCATTTAAATCAAGCTTTCGCTTCAAGTTAACTTGTAAAGTGTGAAATCCCATGCTGGGAAAAAGGTGGGATAGAAATTTGATAAACACATACAAATAAATAAGAAACGGGCTGGGCCATGGTAGACTACAAGAACAAAATAAATCTTTTCAAATATGTGCCAGTAAAGTAAATGTTCCCAAAGACAGCTGCCTGAAGCAGCTCTTTACCCAGTAAAAGTCTATTGAGAAATGTTCAGGCAGACAGAAATGTTAATGTGCTGCTACGGTTAAAAATGAAAACCTAGACTTTTAAAAAGGCAGGATAATTAAAATAAAACAGATTGCAGAATCTATCCTAGATAACCATCAAGAAGCAAAGGTTCTAGCTCTTATATCAGGGATAGAGAACCAGTAGCCTTCTAATGTTTTACATGGCAACTTCAAGAACCCCTGACCATCGGTCATGCGGACTGGGGCTTTTGGGAGTTTAAGTCAACCATATCGGGAGGATGAAAGATTTGCTGTCTGCTTTACATGATGCAGAGCTCTTGGGAGAGTTACCACGTTTTAAATAAACACAACAGAAGCAAAGATATCAGATTCCAACCCGACACAATATGCGTAGAGCCTTTTAAAGGAATGACAGTCCCCAAAATAAGCTGTTTTGTGGGACAGGAGAAAGCGTAGAAAGAATCCAAATCTTCCACTGTTTCCCTCAATGAGAGTTTGTGTTCTGTTCTGTTTTTAAGAAAGGGAACTTACACCCCTACTTGCAAAGCCCTGGGGAGGGATCAGGGAGATGAAGTGTGATGCACTAGGATCATCTACCTGTACATTTCTTCATCCTGCTACGAATACACAAGTAGAAGTGTGGACTATTTGGAGAAGAAAAGTAAACTTACAGCTGACATAAGAGCGACTGTCATCCTCACACATTTTATGCAGGTGCTGGTATTCTTCTTGTGCTAGCTCAAAACGCTGCTGCTTAACCTGGTAAATTTCCTTTTTGGCATTAAGTGCTTCCTGGGCAACAATTAAATATTCCTTTAACATGCGCTCCTGCTCTCTTCTCCATTGCTCTCTTGGGTCCTCAATTTGCGTGAGTTCTGATGAAAAAAGTGTTCAAATATGTTAAGTGATGAAATAAGCAGGTATACTTTAAAAATGTCAGATTAAATATATCAATTTCCTGTTGAAACACAAAACAAACCTCTAGAAATACACTGACTTAATTTAAAGTAGTTGATTGTAAAATAAGTATCCTATCCCTCCCTGAAAGAGCAGCACAACTGTCTGCTTTTCAGCAAATGGATCAATGTGAACATAACTAAGCCCTAGTCTAGCATTGCAGGTTTAAGCCTGCTATCCCTTTTCTACTCCTTCTCCAATGCATCCATAAGGAAATCAGAGTATCCAGTTTCCTTTTCAACTCAGTAAAGTTTGTCAATTGTTACCAAGAGTGGACATTTTTGCCCAGTTACTTTTAATTCTGCAACTGAACATGACATGAACATGAATAATGCTTCAAAGCTATCTTGCTCTGACAAGTCTTAGTCAAAACTGGCCATAATTCATGCAAGTTTGAGTGCAGTAAGAAACTGTGAGCTTAGCTGATCACTCAAGCAGATGGTTCTGATCTCATGACCAAACAACACAGGAAAGGAGAAGTATATCAGTATAAGGCTTCTTCACAAAGCACAAAAGAACAGGTTGCTTACCTGTAACTGTGGTTCTTCGAGTGGTCATCTGTGCCCTCATACATTAGGAGCTTTCGCGCCTGCGCGGTAGCGTTCGGAAGATTCTAGAGCTTGTTAGCTTTGGCGGGAACCCCTCCCCCACGCCGGTACTGCGCATGCTCCTCCCGCCGACTAACGGTCTCTCCTCAGTTCTGGTCCGCCGAAGCAGATGGGACCTGAAAAAGAGGGGAAGGCAGGGCGGGGATGTATGAGGGCACAGATGACCACTCGAAGAACCACAGTTACAGGTAAGCAACCTGTTCTTCTTCTTCGTGGTCTCTGTGCCTCATACATTAGGAGACTTTGTAGCTTACCAGTAGGATGGTGGGTCAGGTCCCAGATCCTAGAGCACAGAAGACAGCACAGCACGTCCGAACCGGGCATCTCTCCTGGAATGGCAGTCGAGCCTGTAGTGGCGCACAAAGGTCGACGGCTGGGACCAGGTCGCCACACGGCAGAGTTCCGACAGGTCGACGCCTCGCAGGAGGGCAGCAGATGTCGCCACGGCCCTGGTGGAGTGGGCCCGAAGCAGGTCTGGCGTGGGCTTCCTGGCAAGCTCGTACGCCAGTTGAACAGTCTGTACCACCCACTTAGAGAAGCGCTGGGTGGATCTTTGTGGCCTCTCCGGCGCCTGCCATAACAGACAAACAGGTGGGGTGTCTGTCTGTAGGCTGCAGTCCTGTCTTTATAGAAGGCCAGCGCCCGACACACATCAAGGGAGTGGAGGGAACGCTCCAGAGGTGTCATCGGATCCGGGTAGAAGGCCGGCAGGATGATGTCCTGGCTGAGGTGGAAGTTGGACACCACCTTTGGCAGGAAGGAGATGTCAGGCCGGAGGACCACCTTGCCACAATGAAAGACTAAGTATGGTTCATCGCACCGTAGCGCCGTCAACTCTCCCGCCCGCCTGGCAGAGGTGACGGCCACTAGGAACGCGGTCTTCATAGCGAGCAGCCTGTCGTCCGTCGTGGCCATGGGCTCGAAGCGCAGCCTCGTCAGCTGGGACAGCACCAATGACAGCGACCACGGCGGTAGCGGCGGCAATACTGGCAGGTAGAGGTGCTGCAGGGCCTTCAGGAACTGCTTGATGGTACCGTCCCTGAAGAGAGCGGCCAACGGGGATCGTGGCGGCTGGTATGCCACGATCGCGGCGAGGTAGACCTTGAGCGACGGGAAGGCCAGGCCCTGTTGCCGGAGATGGAGGAGGAAGTGGAGCACGGTACGCAGGGTGACAGGCAATACTGGCTCTCAACGTTCCTCGGCGAAGGCCACGAAGCGCTGCCACTTGTAGTGGTAGTACCTTCGCGTGGACTCCTTCCTGGCCGCGGTCAAGACGTTCCCGATGGCTGGATCGTCTAGGGCGATATCCTCCAGGCATGGAGGGCCAACACCGGCAAGTCCGGGTGCAACACCAGTCCGTTGGAGTGGGACAGCAGGTCCGGTACCGTGGGAAACCTGAGAGTCCTGCCCCGGGCGGCCTCGATCAGGGGTCCGAACCAGTGCTGCCTCGGCCAGTACGGCGCTACCAGGATTGCACCGCCTGGTCCGCGATGATCTTCGCGATCACGCGGCCCAGGAGCGGGAACGGAGGGAAGGCATAGATCAGCCCTTCGTCCCACGGAAACTGGAAGGCGTCGCCGATGGAGCGGCGATCGTGGCCGGCCCTCGAACAGAACAGGCGGCACTTCGCGTTCTGGCTGGTTGCGAAGAGGTCGATGGTCGGCTCGCCCCATCGGTCCCGAAGCATCCGGAAGGCCTCGTCGGACAGGAACCACTTGTGATGGGAGGTGGTGTCCCTGCTGAGGGCGTCCGCCGTGGTGTTCTCCTGCCCCGCCAGGTGAACCGCCACAGGGTGTATCCGGAGCGGGACGCACCAGTTCCAAAGTTCGAGTGCGATGCCCAGCAGCGTGGTGGAGTGCGTCCCCCCTAGTCTGTTCAAGTAGCAGACCGCCGTCGTGTTGTCGGTGAGGATCAACACCGTGCGGCCCGTGACCAGGTGTCAGAACACTCTCAGGGCCTTGTGGATCGCCAACAGTTCAAGAGAGTTGATGTGGAGGAACAACTCGTCGTCCATCCACCGGCCTCGGACCCGGAGATCCGCGGTGTGCGCTCCCCAGCCGAAGAGCGAGGCATCCGTCGTTATCGTGACCGACGGCCTGGGTTCGCGGAACGGCATGCCTGACAGCAAGTTCTTGTACGACTGCCACAACAGGAGCGATCGGCATACCTGTTGGGACAGGCGGTATCGGCGGCGCTGGTCGTCCCTGAGTGGATCGAAGGCCCTGACGAACCAGTGCTGGAGCGGCCGGGCGCGGAACCTGGAGAGGTAGGTTACGGCGGTGGTCGAGGCCATGTAGCCAAGGAGCTGTTGGACCCTCCTCGCTGACAGCGTCGAGGCCTCGAAGGCAGCGGACGCCGCCCGATGAAGTGTCCGCGCCCTCTTGTCTGGGAGGAAGGCCCTTGCCGATACCGAGTCGAGGGTCGCCCTGATGAAGTCGAGAACCCGGGTGGGCTCGAGATGGGACTTCTTGGGGTTGACCCTGAGTCCAAGCCGAGTGAGAAGGGACAAAGTCCGATGAATGTCCCTGTACAGTTTCTGTCTGCAGGACGCCACCAATAGCCAATCGTCCAGGTAAGGGTAGACCGAGACGCCTTTCATCCGCAGGAAGGACACGACCGGAGCCATGCGCTTGGTAAACACCCTCGATGCGGTGGAAAGCCCGAACGGCAGCACCCGGTACTGGTAGCTGGTGCCGTCGATCGCGAACCAAAGGTATCTCCTGTGTTGCGGGAGGATCGAGATGTGGAAATAGGCGTCTTTGAGGTCTACGGACGCAAACCAGTCCCCTCGGCGGAGGAAGGGGAGGATCGACGGCAGCGTGACCATTTTGAACCTCTTGGGGCGGATGTATTCGTTCACCCCTCGGAGGTCTAGGATGGGCCGCAGGGATCCGTCCGCCTTCGGCACCGTGAAGTACCTTGAGTAGAAGCCGGTGGTCTTGGCTGAAGGCGGGAGCCTCTCGATCGCTCCCTTTTCGAGGAGGGACTGGACCTCTTCCAGTAGAGCCGAGCTGGTCGGGGTGGAATAGTAGACACCCCGTGGTGGAATAGCCTGGAACTCGATGGCGTACCCCAGGTGCACGATGGTAAGTACCCAGGAGTCCGCAGTGATCTCCCGCCAGCAGTCGAGGTGCCTGGCCAGGCTCGGGTGGTGGAACAGTTCTACTGGAAGGGCGAAGGATGGCACGGGTGGAGTCCTGCGAAGGCCGTCAAAACCGGGACTTCGTTCCCGAGGACGACTTCTTGGACGACGAAGATGGGCGTCGTCTGGGAAGCCTCCTGGAAGCCGAAGAGGTCGACGGCCACAGGACCGGAGCCACACGTGGCGTCGGAGGGCTACGGTACCGACCATCACCCTCGAGGTAGCCTCCGCGGCGTGCCTCGAGGTGGCGAGCTGCTGTGTAGCCACCGCAACGGCCTCACCGAAGATTTGTGTGGCTGAGGCGCGTGACTCCTCCGGCAAGTCAGCACGGAGCGGAGCGAGTCGGTCAAACAGGTTCCAATGGTACGCCGCGACGCATGCCATCGTGTTCACAGTCCTGACCACCAGGGACGATGCCGAGTAGAACCTTCGGCCGAAGGTATCGAGCTTCCGTCCTTCACGGTCTGGAAGGTTGGTATGTGCTCGATTGCCTCCCTTTGTCTGTGCCGACTCGACCACTATGGAGTTAGGTACGGGGTGGTGAAAGAGGAACTCCGCGTTCTCTTTCTGCGTCCTGTACAGATGTTCCAGCCTATGAGGGATAGGCTGTGCTGACGCCGGCTTCGCCCACGGCTGCTTCATCGCATCCACCAGGGTAGGCAGGAATGGCAGCAGTGCGGTCGATGGTGGGTGGGCTTCCAAGTACTGGAAGACAGGGTCCTGGGCTTGGGGAGCAGGATCGGTCACCTTCAGGCCAAGGGCTGTGGCCATCCGGAGGAGGATTGCCAAAAACTGGCGGACGTCCTCCGGCGCAGACTCCGGAGCTGGCTCTCCGAACCCCAGCGGCGGGGATTCATGAGAAGAAGGGGTGGACTCAGTAGAATCAGAGTCCGAATCGTAGGAGCCGCCAGATGGTGATGGCGACCTCTCTGCCTCCTTCTCCTCGGCTGTCTCAGGGGCTGGAGTTGCCAGGATAGCAGCCGGAGCTGCAGGCTGCGTCGGTACCGATACGGCCGATGTCGTGACCGGTATCGGAGTCACCTGCAGGGGCACAACCGCGGGCCTAGGACGGTGTGCCGCCTGCGTGGTGGAAGTCGCCGCTACCGTCGACTGGGCCACGGTAGGCTGTGGCGTCAGTCGGGTAGCTGTAGCCGTCATCCGCGGCGGTGGAGAAACAGCCCTGTAGCGAGGTGAGGGCCCTGGGGACCGACGGCGACTCGGCGAGCGACGCAGGGGTGACCTCTCATAGCAGGGGTAGTGAGCCTCCCACGGTGGCGAACGAGACCGGCGACGAGGTGACCAGTACCGAGGGTCTGGGTGGTACCGGTCCCTGTAGGACGGCGAATACGAATAGTAGGAGCCGGCCGGCTCGTGCCACACCTGCTCCTGGGCGTACCTTCCAAGGTAGGCAGGAGAATATGCTCTCTCTCCCGAGCGACGCCTCTCCAGGCGCATCTCCCGATATCGCGGGGATGGAGGCCTGGCCCACTGCTCCGGCGAGCGGGACTCGTAGCGTCGAGAGGCTGGGCGCTGTCTGACCACAGCCTCCTCTCGGCGTTCTGCCGAGGGTGGACGGTGACTCGGCGGAGTGACCTCCGCGATCAGCTCGGGCGGTTGAGGAGGCGAGGCCTGCACGACCTGCTCCTCGTCCGACACCTCGAGGATTACGTCCTCTTCCGGAGGCTCCTCCTCCACGGGGAGCTCCATCAGCAGAGGTTCCTCGGCGGGCTGGGTGGGTAGTGGAGTCGGGGGTTGCACCACCGTCGGTGGAGAGCGTCGTTTCTCCTTTCGCTTCTTCTCTTGCCTTTCTCCCCCAGGCCCTCAGTGGCTGGGCGCTTCTTCTGAGCTGCGGTCAGCGGCCTGGAGGAGGAGGTTGAGGCCTGCGAGCCCGCAGGTTCCTCGCGTGCCCGAGTTGCCGAGATCTTCGGTATCCTCGGCAACTTCATTATCGGTACCGAGCCCGGTACCGATACCGACGAGGTCGAGGGCATGGCAGCCGCCGCTGCTGCCGAAGAAGAAGAAGAGGACGGGCGTTTCTCGGCCATCATCTCGGGTCCTCGAGCACGAAGAGACTCCTCCCAACAGTGGGATTTAAGCCTTGCCGACCTGTTGTGGAGAGTCTGGTGTGTGAACTCTCTGCAAATGGGGCAGGTCTGAACGTTATGCCCCTCACCCAAACAAATCAGGCACTTAGAGTGTCGGTCAGAGAGAGCGACCTTCCTTCCACAGGAGGCGCAGCGTTTGAAGAGAGCCGACATAAACTGGGGGCAAGGCAAGAAAAGCAAAGTCCGAGAACGCCAAACACAGTCCGAGATCCGAAATCGTAGTCAAAGCCAGAAAAGGGTTAAAACCGATCGAGAAGTACCAAAGCCAAGTCCGAAATCCGTGAGGGGTAGTCAAAAAGCCAAATCCGAAGTCGAAAATACCAAAAAGCAGAATCGAAAAGCAAGCCAACAAGCAGAACCTTCTGTACGCTGAGGCAGACAAGAAAGAACTGAGGAGAGACCGTTAGTCGGCGGAAGGAGCATGCGCAGTACCGGCGTGGGGGAGGGGTTCCCGCCAAAGCTAACGAGCTCTAGAATCTTCCGAACGTTACCGCGCAGGCGCGAAAGCTCCTAATGTATGAGGCACAGAGACCACAAAGAAGAATTATGGCTTAGTTTTACACAGAGACACCATACTGCCATGCCAACACAATCCAGCGGCCATTGTGGCTGAAAGCTACTTCACAGTCTGCATAGCAGCCTGAGCACATTCGTGCTTTATAGTGTATATCTCAATAAGTACATGAATGTGGGAGAAAAAGAACAGCTCTCCAAATATAGAACTGGCAAACCTGAGTACTGGTCAATCACCTCTTTTGTAGCATGTTCACTCTTGGTTCTGAAATCTGGAATGTGTGTGCTCCCTCCCTTCCCCTTCCTGCTCTCTCACACGCACCTATCTCTGCAGTAGGCTCCAACAAAAGAATACACCAAGCCTGGTCTCAAAGCACTCCAAGTGAAAGACACAGTAAGGCATTTTTAAAAACTTGAGGAGAATTAAAATGTTCCCAGTGAGAAGATAAAAATATTGGTGTCAGGCAGGTCACTGGGATAGCAGTCAATGAACACTGACGTCTCCCTCAGAGATTCTCATCCAAGTGCCCTGGCCTTTGAAAGTTAACACAGACTGCAACTGAAGACTGCCTTCACAGGCATTCCACCCTGACTGGATGTCTTCTTTGCTCACTACTGCCTTATCTCATTGGCAAGGACATCAGGATCATAGCTTCCAATGGTGGCCCCAACATATATGCAGACCAGAATTAGAGTTTGTGTTCCTTTAAGTTCCTGTATCCAAATCCACGTATAGCAGGGGCATCTCTTTTGCAACCTTTTTAGCACCAGCAAAGTATCCTGCCAGTCAACAGGCTGGCAGGTGAACTCTGAGCCAACTGAATTTTCCAAACAGTTCTCAAAGACTGTGCTATGTTAAATCACATGAGTAATTGATACTTAAGAATTAACGAAGAATAGATAACCGTGACCAATCTATAGACAGGAAAAGAAACATCAAACATAACAGCTTGAGATGATGGAAGGACTCCTCTGAAAACTGCCCGGATTTCTAGTGACAACAATGAATCCAGACGTATCCTCAGCTTATGAATTTGATCCTTTAAGGGGAATGCAACCCTATGCCTATCCAGGTTAAATACTATCTCTCTGACCAGATGAGCCACTTATTACTGCAGTTTGGGCCTACCTGGTGATATCCTTTGATATCATAACTCAGCCCTTACCATACCACCCCTCTCCATATGTTTGTGAGGCCCCCGGACAAGCCCAGAACTAGGCTGGGCTGTCAAGCGGTGCAGTATCCCAAGACAATCCAGGCAGGCCAGAAATAGCCAGATCACCGCTTTAGGAGACCTCTCTGCAAACACCCTTATTACGTATGCACGCTGTTTACAAAGGACTCCCTGCCCCGAGCAGGTAACCTGGCAAGCTAGAAGCTTAAATGCCAAGCACTGAGCATTTGCATAGAGTCTACCTCTTTGTCAATTCGGACTTAACTCAATCATGCTAAATTGTGACCTTTCTGAGACATTGTCTCGCACCCAAAACTCATTGTCGTCCCCAAGTAAGGCATAGCCTGCAGTCACACTTCTCCCTATAAAAATCCCTGATTCTGAGACCTTCCTCGGATTGCTCCCAAGTTCCAACCGCCTTGCTGTCGCATTGCTTGGTGAGCTTCCCCTCAGCTCCACGTGCTGAGATACACCGAACCCCAGCATTGCTCTCTATCTCCTTCCGGGCTTCAGGAACAGGTGTCATATCACCCGAAGCAACTATCCCTCTGAAAATCCCGCTATCTTACTCACACCTTTATTTTCCTTAGTTGTCTGTGTGCGTGTGTTGCTTACATTGTGTGCCTGTATTTAATAAAGATCATTCACTATTTTCAAACCGGTCTGCTTCTTGACTTGGCCTGACTCCGTAAACACTGGGTTACAAGATCCTGCTAAGTTACCCTACCTCTCGTAAAGCTAAAGCAGTGCTCTGAGCTAATTTTCCCCACCTTTAGTTGAACACATTTAGTTGAGCACACCTTTAGTTGAGCACGCCCAGTAAACAGGGTAACACACTTATCCAGAAAACTCTCATGTTGTTAGGACTGAGTTTTACTGGCCTAGCTTAGTAAGCTAAGCTTACTGGCCTTAGCCATCCAATTATTGATTCCAAACACTAATTCAGAGGTTCCACTGCCTTATCTGAATCCAATCAAAAAGAGAGTAGACATCGGCTGCTCTCCACATACTCATGCCCCTGCACTCCAAAGCCCAAAATGCCCCCTTTGGTGGTTTCAAGTCAGTTAAAGAACACGGGAAATCAGCATTCTGTGTAGGAGATGAAGGGCTGTTTCACTGTGTCTCCAATTTTCAATCCAACAAACATATGCAGAAAGATAACTACAGAAAATGGTATTAACAAGCTGCTGAGAAATCCAAGAGAGTTAGCCAGGTGTCCATGAATCCTCCTCCTGACACAGATTACTCATCAGGACTATCAAAGCATCTGTAATAATATGAGGACGGAAGCTGAATTTAAATAGGTCTGGGGCTGGGAACAAAATGGCCAAAGAAAACAGGTATATACAGTTTAACTGATGCTATTCTACTGTCATCGCTCGGAAATCAATAAAGTAATAACTTTCTCACTCCCCTAGAACCGTAAATCCAAGCGTTCAACACACTCTTTTGGCTGGAGTCAAGTTTTCAATTCTGCAGAATCTCAGCCAGAAAGACTCTATCAATTTGCAATAAAGCTGGTTGGCAATAACTAATCATAGTCGGATAAAGACATAGGTAGCTCAAATAAGATGAAATTCAGTAGTGTGTTTCTTAAAGATATCATTCAGGAATACAAACATTCTGGGGATTACTACTCAAAGGTATATCAAACTACTTGGTCTAGCAAACAGTATCTAGTTTCTTCAGTCTTTACAAAAGTGTCATAAAATCCAGCTATGCAACTTCTTGCCCTCTTCCTTTTCCAGCAAAAAACTGAATTAAGATCCTGTATTATACTGCACATGTAGTATCACTCAGTTTACAGCATTCTCAGACTACAGACTCCATTTCTTCTCTTAGGACTGTCCTACTTCATTTCTATCATACCAGCAGCTGGTGCTAGAAGGAATCACAAAGCAGGACAGCAGGCTTTTTTGAGTTTCCAAAATATGATTGACTCAGACATGACAGGCTGGACATGTTCTTGCAATGGTTAGAAATTACAGTTTCTGAGTATCAAGTTCCCTGTCAACTATCATCCTATCAGAGACTTGTCTCTCTTTTAGCATTTTGGTTCCTATACTCTGTCTAATCCCTTTATCTTTTCTGATAATATAATTGGAACAGGATGATTTGGATATGCTTGTTTTTATGGGAGAATAACCAAACAATTCCAGTACCTTGCAAAAATGTTAAGTTCCTCAGAATTCAAAACTCTGTCATTCTCATTCCTATTACTTATCATTGTTCCTTCTCTGCCTCTACAACACTTTTCATTTTGTTTCTATACTCGTCTCTCTCACTTTCTACTACCAATACTCAAGTACTTATTATGTAGTTGGCCAAAATTAACCAAGCATCTAATTTCATCCTGGTGCCTCCACAACTACATGCAACTCGACTGGATGATGCTGTGGATACTGCCATTAATGGTAATACAATATAATACAATACAATAGCATCCAAGTACTCAAGTACCAAGTACTCAAGTACTTACTATGGTACTTGACTTACTATGTCAAGTACTTACTATGTTTAAGCATTTACTATGCACTTACTATGTTCTACTACCAATGCTCAAGTAGTTACTATGTATGTTCTTGCAAATCACTGCAGACTTAGGGTGACCCCATGAAATTTGCAGAGTTTTGTGAGGCAAGGAATACTTAAGAGGTGGTTTTGCCAGTTCCCTTCCTGTGAACCATAGCCTACAGCACCTGGTACTCACTGATGGTCTTTCACCCAGATACTAACTAGGGCTGACCTTGCTTAGCTTCCAAGATCATATGGGATTTGGTGCTAATAATCAATGTTCCATAAGTGATAAAAAATATATAAAAGAATAAAACAAAACACAGTAAAATAAAGACAAATAGCACAGCAAAATATATAAAAACTACCACAAGATCTGCAAATCTAAAATGCCAAGGAGAGAAGAAAGGTCTTCCCTGGTGCCCAAAATATCTGACAGTGCAGGTGACAGCTAAACTTCTTTGTGGAACACATTCTGAAAATGAGCTGCCAGAGCTAAGAAAGTCTTCTCCCTTGTCTTCTCCCAGCCTCCTTTATTGGCAGCCCCAGGAGAAGGGCCTCTGACAGTGGCCACAGGGTGTGGAGGAGATCAGCTGAACTGTACTTTTATTATACTTTAAATGATACTTTTATGACAAACAAAATGATATAACTGTACAATTGCAATGCATTTTATACTCCTAAAGTAACAATGTGATTTTCAGTCTATAAAGGATCCTAATACAGGTTGAGCATCCATTATCCAAAATGCTTGGGGCCAGAAGTACTTCATATTCTGATTTTTTCAGATTCTGGAATACCTGTATTTGCATATACATAAAATACAGTACCGTAAAGGACATCTTTGGGAAACCATGAACGAATGAGCAGGAACACTGCAGCCACTGCCACGAAAACAGAAACAGGCAGCTAGAGGGCTCCCTTGAGACCTTCTGCACAATATTATATATTTTTATTTTTTTTATTTTTTACTTTTTATTTTATTTATTTTATTTTACTTTTTATTTTTAATGTATTTTGAATATAGGTATCAGGTCCCTTATACTGTCATTCTCTCTGATCCTCAGTTTCTCTCTCTCCAGCCTCACATCTCATATACAGCTGAAGTAAAAAGCAAGGTTAGAGACAGACACAAGGCTAGAGAGAGGCACAAAAATCTGTGAAATGCTGGGAGGCGTGGTTTCGTGCCCAGCACTACACTGCAGCCTTATGTTTCATTTGTTCACTACATGTGCTGTGTAGGAGACACAAGGCTGGAGAGAGACTGAGGATCTGAGAGATGAACAAGCAGGAGCATTGCAAGCACAGCCTTGAAGATAGAAGCAGGCCGCTGGAGGCAAAAAGTTTCAGTTTGTGGAGGTTTTCAGATTTCACTCTGCATCATATTGTTTTCAAAAATCAGAAAAATTCAATTTTCTCCTTAAAAAACAGAAAAGTTTTTTTCCCCATGTCTTCAAAAATTTTACATTTCCAGTTGATAAGTACAGTCAGCCCTCCACATTTGCTGGTTTCACTTTTGCGGATTTGATTATTCATGAATTATTTCTGTCAGTTCTGCTGCCTCCCCATGTCATCACGTCATTTTTTATAGGGACTGCAAGCCATGTGAGACTGAGAAACTGTAAAAGAGGCTTGTAAGTCACTATTAAAAATGGTATGGGGCAGCAGTGGAGGTGGTAGTAAGCCCTACCAGCCTCCCACCTCTGCCTTGTGAAGAAACCCTGATGCCTCAAATGAATCCACAGTGGTTTGAATATGGTGATCATACTTTATTTGTGTGTTAAATATAGTTCGGGAGTTATTCATGGTTTTTTCACTTTCACAGGAGTCCTCTGCCCCTAACCCTAGCAAATGTTTAGGGATGATTGTATCAGCGACAAAACCCACTGAGAGGTTCATAAGAGCCAACAGGATCGCACTCCCCACCCTTTTGCTGACAGAGGTCATCAGGATGAACATGATAGCTTCTGTCTCAAAATCACGCCTGAAGCTGGATTGAAAAGGATATTGAAAATCACCTTCAGCCAAGAGTTACTAGAATTGATCAGTAAACAGTTACTAGAGGACCATGCTCAAAAATAGTATGATGACAACTGGGATACAGTTGTCCTCTACCTCTGGGACCATGTTAAGTTTCTTCAGGAATGAACTAAAGCAGAAACAAGCTTGTATTTTCCCAACATCCATTTAAACCCAACTGGCTAACCCCTCATTATCAGAGGTAACAAGCCAAGATGGTAAGGATGTAGCATGTGAGTAGTTGGCCAAAATTAACCAAGCATCTAATTTCACCCTGGTGCCTCCACAACTACATGCAACTCGACCAGATGAAACTGTGGATACTGCCATTAATGGTAATACAATATAATACAATACAACAGCATCCAAGCCCTGCTGAACATGGGTGATTTTACGTTCAAAATGTCTTTCAAATTAATCACAGCTAGATATTGAGAGCAGAAAAATTTCCTTATCCTGTCAGATCATAATAAGCTCTACACAGTTCTCCTAGATGAGCTCTAACCCATGCTGTCAAAATTAGTACAAGTCTTTATCCACTCATGTTTCAGTAATTATCCTGCTTGCTTCACTGCCTTCAGCTCCAAGGTATACATAAAAATTTATTTAGATCTGTCAAAGCAGAAGAGGATTATTGGACACAATCATGTCAACAACAACATTTGGCTTCATATTCCATCAAAACTGACAAGGGCTTCAACAAGAGATCCAGACACATCAACTGAAAAATCCCCCCACACCATCTCTGAGGGACAATTTCAACATTTTATTCTTTTTCTTAAAGCCATAATTACAATTTCAACACATTTCCTTCGTCTTTTGCTTAAGATCAAAGTCTAGGCTTATAACAATATTTAATCAGAATCTACTTAATCTACTCACGATTTATATGGTCCATGTAATAAACACCAATATGTTGATCGTAAACAGTTTCCCATCCTAAAGGCAGTTCATCGCCAACACAGTCAGCAAAAGTTAATGGCTTCGTAATCCTAGAAATATCATAAAAAATATGGATCAAAAGTGCAGCACTCACCAAATTGACTACTACTGTTGTCTATGCATTAAAAGGTTATGAAAAACATTAAGATTTGCCTGTAATTTGAACATCAAAGCTACTACTGAGTAGATAAGTACATTCAATGTCATGAGACATATACTGGAAGACACTTTGCAGAACAAGAGAGACAGGGACTACATTTTACATTCCAGGCTTAACAGTCGAATTATTGTGGCATGTAGTCCTGCTAGTTTTTTCTAAACAAAAGGGCTGTGCTGAAATGTACTGCTATTACAAACTGAGCCAAGTACCTTTTAAAAGAAGAATCAGCATACAATAATTTGGGTGTTTTGCCCCATAGTGATCTAAGAGAAAGAATTATTTACTTAATCACCTAAAGAGGTTCTAATGGTTAAAACAGGCATTATGGAAATAACCTGATTTCACATCATCGATGACTGCAGCAATAATCATCCTCAGCTCTTAGACTCACTAGTTTACTTAGGGTAAGTGAGATGGCCACATAAAACAAAGGTGATCAACAATGTTCAATTACTTCCCTAGCATACATCTTTTTATAGTTCATGTTTAACAGCGGGTTTACCTCCGGAGCAAGAAATCAACAGCATTCTTCTCCAGAGGCTTCTTATTTTTATCAACAGGGTTTCAATCATGTGAGGCTGAGAGAATATAACTTGCCCAAGGTTACCCAGTGGCTGACTAGGGATTTGAACTCTGGTCTCCAGAGTTGTAGTCCAACGCACAAAAACCACTACGCCACACCACCTCTGTGTTGGATAATATACGCAGGGGAAAAAGCTTATTTGCAACTCTATACATATTACTGGTAAATATTCATGCTACAGGTGGGAAAACTTCCATTTTTATATCAGAAGCTTTCATTTTGCTAGTCCAGGGAAAGTCAAAAATATCTTCTCTTCTGCCACCCCTAGATCACACTAACTGCTAAGCCATCAAACACTGGAATATACAACTCTGTATACACTTCTGTATTGGCTGTACTGATAGCCAATATGCTTCCAAATGTAATTCAGGGTATTGATTATTATATTAAAACCTTGAATAGCTTGGACTCAAGCTCACTGAAAGACCACTTCCTTCCATCTTAAGTTGTTAAGCTTTTAAAATCAGCTGATGTGCCCTCCTCCAATGCTGCATACACCTATACCATTTGGTGAGTAACTCTAAATAATGTTTGTGTGTATGTGCCTCCAAATTGCCTTGCCTATCAACTTATGGCAATGCCATGAATTGCATAGGGTTTTGTTAAGCAAGGAACACTCAGAGGTTGTTTTGCCAGCTCCCTCCTATAAAATATAGCCCACAGAACCTGGCATTTGTTGGCAATCTCCCATCCAAGTTTTAATCATGGCTGGTCCTGCTTAGCTTCCAAGATCAACCAGGATCCAGTGCCTGAATTCTCTCTTATTGTGCATGTGCATCCCTGCATCTGAAAAGGTAAAGTCTTCCTTCTTCTTTGTCAGTGTTTTGTCACTCTTTGAAAATGTCTCTTTTTAAACAAAGCTGTCGCTGTTTTAGTTACTGCTAGCTCTTGTTTGCTGTCCCTTATGCTGATGTTTTAAGTAGTGGGCTAATTAAAAATGGAATTACCAAGTTTTATAAGCCAGTCTGAATAATTATATTCAGAAGGAAAAGCAGGATACCCATTTCATGCACAAAGCAGTATCGTATAGCAAACCCAGTCCAACTGTAAGCTTAATTCTAGACCATATTTCAGTTGACAGCATGTCCATCTGAAAGTTCTCAGTCACCATTGACAAGCACTTGGGAGACAAACGAGAAAATCTATTATTCACATGTCCTTTGGATTCAAAAAGCCTCTCACTAAAGAGGAGCTGCATTCTTGTTGAAATGATTTAGCAACCTAATGAAATAACACTGAGACACCTGTAGCACTCAGAGAAACCCAGAAGAGTAAATTGTTTCCTATACCAGATTTAAATGCTAGTTTTACTTTGAGAAGGATTTAATTAAGAGGTCCTAGAACAGTGGTTCTCAACCTGTGGGTCCCCAGATGTTCGTGGACTTCAGCTCCCAGAAGCCCTGAGCATTGACCATAGTGGCTGGGGCTTCTGGGAGCTGAAGTCCACGAACATCTGGGGACCCACAGGTTGAGAACCACTGCTCTAGAATGATATATGCCTGCAGACTTCACCAGATTATCTTTTGATAATGAAAGTAATGTAACAGTTCTTCACATGTCTTCATTAATAAAAATCTACTGACTACAGGGAATGAGATATAGTCCTAAACCTCAGTGAAGTTGCATCAGTACACAATATAATATTGAGAATTCATTAAGAGAAATCATTGGGAGTAAAAATACAAGCATCATAAGCAATGGGTTACATATTTGATTCAAATATATGTTTTGTTTATGAGCTAATGCCCCAAGCTAATAATCAGCATGTACTTTTACGTAACTTGTTGGTTGCAGAATATTTTAACCTTCATATTAAGATGCGGATGTGTGCATCAACAGAAATAACCAAGGTGGTCAGCTAATTTATCTGATATTTCTCAAGTTTTCTGAACCTAACTTTTGAATATGGTATGCTTGTTTGGGTGGGAGAGTGTGGATGTGGGTGTGCCATAAGGCTAAAAAGTTTGTTTCACCCAGCCATTTATAGGAAAAGTTGCTTATGGCAGGAGTAGAAGGAAACAGTTTGAAGTCACATTCCAGTGCTGGAAGTTATTATAATGACTTCCTTCTTCTTTTTAACTACAGCATATACTCCAGGGCTTCTGCTTTTGTTATTGTCATAACACATGTTCTCCAAAGACTCAGTTCAGAAGTTTCTTTGTGTATATTATATGCATTATTTCACGTTCTCTATAACAGAGGACCAAACACACTCAACATATAATGAGAAGCATCTACAGTTCACTCTCTTCATCTTGGTTAAATGCTTGAAATGGCCTTCACATAAAGCAATTAGCTTTCAATATCAACCAACCAAGCTACCCAAAGAGCATGCAGATATGTCTAACTTAATGGAATGTCAGAAATGGGCTAGTAAGCATTAGTAGCGCTCAAACAGGCAGGTCTACATTCTCTTGCAGACTGCCGAAAGCAGCCTTTTAAATACTTAGATGCACTGTATGAAACTGATTTACATTTTCTTTGAAAGAAAGCCACCCTCCTTTTTACCACATCTGCCTTCACAAAAACATTTACAGCTGTTTTGTTGTTTGTTTTGGTTTTCTTCTTATTAAAGTTTCTTATTAGAATTTGAATTCATAAGCATCCAATAGAGCTTTTCTGGGTGGTTAAAAAACCATTATGTGCTGGTTCACAAGACAGAATGCATTCTATCTTGGTCAGTAAATTCTTTCTTTCTAGATTAATGTTCAAGATCTATTGACATTCAAGGACCATTTTCTTCCATGTGAATCTGTTCATCCTTTAAGATCAACCACTACATTCCTCTTGCGTAACACTGCCTTCCAAGGCATGATTGATCACAGCACATGAGAAGGGTTTCTGTGTTGTGTGGAACTTCTTTCCTCAAGAGATTACATTTATATTCCTGTTCGTCTTTGAAAACACATTGTACTCAAGGATTCACCACAAGAGTCTCAAGTATTCTGCCATCCAGAGTTGATCTTACAACTATGACCTGCAGCTTTATCAGTTCAAGCTTCTCTGTATCAGGCAATCTGGTGCTTCTCCCTTTTGGTATGAAAGCCTAATCAATCACATGAGTCTCCTTCTATAGTCTGACAAAACTGTTCAGACATTATCTTACCATAGCCCATTTTTAGTAGATGAGGACTAAAAATTCAGTGTGCTCTTTTAGCAATATAGCCCTAAGACGCTTGGTGACTCCTACTTTCCATAAAATTGCCTCCTTCCTTGTGTTCTATCATGACATTTAAACTCAGCCTTGAGTAATCTTTAAATAACAACAAGGACATGCAGAAGGCTCTTTGATGCTTCACCACCCCAGTAATATTGAAACTACTGGTTCAGAGACTCATTCAATTCAAATATTGAACATTTTTGTCATTGACAGTTTAACACTTTTCTCCCTCTTTGAGGCTAGTATTTAAAGGACGGGCTAAATGCCAATAAAGTGCTTTTATTCTGATCTACTATTACATCTCACCTTTCCATTAAATGGTGTTCAAGAAATAACAGCAACATTACTAATACTAAAGATATAAATAGATATACTAATATACTAAAGATATAAATAAAAAAGATACATACTAAAGATAATAAAATACCAATAAAATGCAGTAAAATACAAGATAAGAAACACAAACACCAAGGAGGTAAAATATAAATACAATTTTTTAAAAAACCAACTTAAACCACTGACAATATATTTTCAAGTCATTTTATCACCAAAGGCCTGTATAAACAAAAATGTCTTTGCTTGCCAGCAGAACATGTCTAAATAAAACCTGGAAGATGAAATTAAACAATGTTTCAAAATTACTTTTAGCTGCCCAACCTGGAAGCTGGAGGGACAACCTTATATATCCCATGTACTTTTTGTGTTCTGCGCTTTAAAAAAAAATAGCACAGTATAAAAAGTAATTCAAGCTCTTTACCACTGAATTCTTCAACTTGAATAAACTGTAAAATTAAGAATATCTACATTTTTGAGTGAATGTTTTCTGCTATTCAGAGACCAAGTCAACAGTTTCTACCCAAGTCAGTTCAGACAAAATCACACATCAAACTTGTGTGATAATTTTTCTCCGAAACAAGACTTTTCTGTTTGCAAAAGGGACATTTTCATAGCCCAAAATATGCTTCAGACAAAATCCAGTTCTCCAGAGCAAAATTTAATGGATCCAAGGAGAGAAAGGAGATGCAAATCTGTACTACCAGAGGTAACTTCACATGCAATTATCTGGCCATCAGTAGATAAATTCACCGTAATACTGGAAGAAAATGGATTCTTTTTCTCTGGAAGTGTTACGCAACTCACTTTGGACTTCTGAAATACAAATCAGGCTAACTACACTGGCAAAAAGACCTTTAACATTAGAATATTGCATATCATTCTCTCCAAAGGAGTTTTCATTATTGAGAAAAATGTTTTATTCTTCATGATCATTTCCTCAACCTATTCCTCCAAAATCTGTCAAATTATATGATACTACCAATATATTTCAAAATGTTCCTAGAAGAACTACATAAGCCAGGTCCTGACTCAGTGTCAAGTAGATGTGCTTGACTACAACTTGCATCTTCCCTCAGATGAGGGGCAAGCTTTACTAACACAATAATTTCTTTAATTACTACCCAAAACTGTTCCAGAAAATCAATTTCAATAAAGAATAAAACTAGTGATCATCAAATCAGGTATTTATAATCAATCATAAAACTTCCACACAGAGAGATTCAGAGAATCTCTTATTAAACCACTTATTCCCCAATTACCAGTTCCACTCTCCTCACAAAAAAAAGCCAAGTATCATTGCTAAAAATAGACATTCCATTTCCTCTTATTATTTCCCCTGTAGTTCCCAAGCTCTAGTAGTGTTTATTCAGTATATCAACTTCCTATGTTTGTATTTTTAAAGGACCAGTACCAAAAAATACTTCAGTGCTGACTACCACCAAAACATTTACCCTTGGAAATCAGCCCACTGTTGGTATTTTCCTCTGACATATATATCACAATAAGAATAATAAAGAAACCTGATTTGATATGTATAACATATCCCAAATAGAAGTAGTTAACTGAGACCCTCCTAAACAAACCTAGCCTCCTAAACAAAACTGCTTCCAACAAATTCTATGCAAAATTTACTTTCCTGTCTTTGTTATATTGTCCTTTTGAGAACCCTCTCACATTTCCTTGGAAGCACAAGCTACAACTTGGGTCCAATTTTTAAAACTTAAAAGAATCTATTTTGTGGAAAAAATGAATCAATATGACCGACTAGTGCCTGATTATCAAGTAAATGCCAGAAGACAAGGAGAGTGAAAGGGGTGGTAAGGTTGTGGACGTATACATAAACTCTGCTCCCTCAATATCCTCACCAACCTAGCAATTTCCAAGACAATTATGCATGGAGTGCAAAGGTCTAGAGAGGGCTCTGTAACCTTGTTCAGCTAAATGCAGCTAGAGAGCTCTCTTGATTTGAAAACCTGGTAAGATAGAATTTTCAGGATATCTGTAACTGCATTCATCCAAAGCTGATTACAAAGGTTTCTGGGGACTTTCACACTCCATGCACCAAGATCTAGTACGCTTCTGGGTGCGCAGGGTGCATTCACAGTGAAATGTAGGTGCACACCCACACTTCCAACACTCACTTTCAAACTGTCAAGGAAACATGTGAACAGGGCTACAGACTAATCCAGGGCTTTCCAAATGGTGTGCTACAAGATGTTAGTGTGTAACCTGAAGTGTGCACGTGTGTCACCTACAATCTTGGAAATTATGTTATTATTTATAAATCATGTATTTTTAAAAATATATGAAAGGTTCATGAGATATGCTGTGTCCCCATATATTTTGTTATTACAATTTATGTATGTGTTTGTATCTCTTATAAGGGGTTAGTTTAACCTCAGTTTACTAAATTACTGTGTAGCAAAATGATGCATGTCTAAAAAGTGTGTCACCAACATGAAAAGTGTGGAAAGCTCTGTTGGGGGTGTCTCAAAAGGGCTGTGGCTTCACCATCTGCACCAGTACGTGCTTGACAAGTACTGTGACAGCTTCCAATGATCATCATGAACATTATCCTCCTTATGTCCATCTCTTTTGAAGCCATTGGGTTATTCACATCAGGTTACTGCACAGGGCATGCAATTGGCAGCTGAAACTTGTCTTTTCAACAGATCACCATGTTCTCTAATCTCATGTTGCACTGAAAAATGAATGAAAGAAGGCTAAAAGATTTCCTGTACTCCTAAATGAGCACGATATAATACAATGTCACTAGTCTCCTTGCTAGCAGTAGTGTCACAGGCTATGTCTGATTTATTGGCTATACAGGAAAACCTACATACCCAATAGGTATATGAACTTCTCTCTGCAATTTAATGTTGGATGCATTAAAGAACAGACTTGTGAATTATGCATCAGGTACATGTGCACACACATAAACATGCACAACCATGAAACAGTATGTTTGCTGTCTATATCTCCCAATACAATTATTGTGCAGAATATCTGCTCCAATACAATATTTCCTGGGTATGTCTATGTTGAAGGTAGCATATATAGAAAACATGTCCATGTATGGCTAATCATTATGATCTTCTGATCACTGAATGATGGATGGTGAATATTTGTCTTCTCAGTTTTAGGATGACATAGTGAAAGCACACAGCATCCAACTATGTCAATCATTAATGAAGTTACAAATTTAATGAATACAGTTTTAAAAGAATATATGTGTGTATATGTCAACAAATATCAAAGACTTACATTTTATCACCATTCTTTCTGTGGAGTAGCCTCAAAATTTTAAGATAATTTTATTTTATTCATATACTAAGCTGAGAGTGAAGCATTTTATGTTACTAAATCAGGAAAATAAGTTTTGATTTAAGCAGGGCTGTGGAGCTAGTACACCAAACCTTCAACTCAGACTCCTCTATCCTTCTATTATATGATTCCAACTCCTTCATAAATTGCAAATGTATACCAGTAAGTAATAACAATATTACCATAGCAAAATGGTAGCACAAGGAGTATCATCACCCCCACATGAATCAGACTACTGACAGAACATAAAATATTGATCTAAAATTTCCCCACATGAAAATTTTCCAAATTCCTATGAAAGTAAATATGCAACTACACACACAGGATTATACCTTTTTTTTACCATTTCTAAATCTGATTGCACCCAAAATTGCTTCCAACTCTGATCCAACTCCATAGTCTTAGATTTAATATGAAAACAAATATTTGGATGTACTTTAATTTTTCCCCAAAATTTCATGCTTTGCCCTTGTCCACCCCATTATGCAGGAAGTGGCATTTTTTCCACAGCTTCAAATTTTCTGGAAATTTTTCATCTCTACACAGGATTAAAACAAAAGAAACATTTCAAAGAGAAACAAGAAGGAGTAAGCTTTCCTTTTTTTAACTGAATTCTTGTTTTAACTGAATTCTATTCACTGTGGAATAGAATGCCAGACAACTTATAAAAATGTTAGTGATCTGTTTGTTACTTTTGTACCTTACCCTTTCATAATGGCTATGATGCAAATAAGATTACCAGACAATCTGTGTCTAGGTGAAAATCAGTTCCAGGCAAACTTGACTTTAAAATATGGAGGTACAATAGCGGCCTTAAGATTGTAAGGACCCACCTAGCTAAAAGCAGGACTAATGCAAGTGACTCACATATATCCATCAAAACATCTGTTTATTTTCAGGAGATGTAAATTTATTAGATATGCTCTTTGTCAAGCCATTTTTAATTACACTGTTCTGAAAGCTGAAATAATATAGTAGATACATGAACTGTTTATTGCTGAAAGTGTTTCAATACTAAATTGTTTTTGCTTTAGTTGTTCACAGCTAGACATAAGCCACCCAGATGACAGGAATGTACTCAATTGTTTTCTTTCATCTGACAATTCTTAATTCAGAACATTTTTTTACCTTCCTTCAAGTTGTATAGATTGTAAGAAATAAAGTTACTCAGAGTACAAACAAAAAGTACCTGAACAAATTCCACTGACTCAAAAGCTGCATGAAGGATTTCATAAAAGCTTTTAGACCAGCTCTTTTCAACTTTTTTACCCTAGTGGAGCCCTTGAATAATTTTCAGGTTTCAGAGAATCCCTGCACAAGTATTATATCCACAGCTCAAAAAAAATTAATTTTTAAAATACTAATCTCTTGTGGAACTCCTAGCAACTTCTTACAGAACTCTGGGTTCCAGGGAACCTTGACTAAGCCCAATTTTAGACCAACATTGTCACTCAAATGACTTTGGAGAGTCAGCAAATGATTTTATGAATGAAAATCAGGAATGCTTTTCCTCTGCATGTTCTATCCTATTTCAGGGGGAAAGGGGATCTTAACACCAGAAGATATTTGGAGAAATGTACTTCTAGAGATGAAGCAATGTATAAAGTCAGACTGGGCAAAGTTCAGCTCCTCAAGCTGCCGCTGCTGTTCCTCTTTCTCCTTCTTGACGCCCAAAAGCATTACACTTACCCACCCACACACCCATCTTTCTGCTCCAGGTTGCTTGTGGGAGCAGCAGTTTTCATCAAAAATACTTTTTTTTAAAAAATGGCCAAAGACATATACTTCTTATTCCTCCCCCACCCCCACAGCCAAACCAGAAAGGGACCAGAAACCACCTCCTGTTGGTGATTTTTATTTTTTATTTGATTTATACACCATTTTTTCTCCCAAAATGGAACTCAAAGTGATTTTTTTCAGGTTTAAAGTGGATCATACTGGATAACAGAGGCTGAAGAAATTGTACCAACTGTCCAAAATTCTGCTAGAATTTTAAAAGCCTAGAACAGGAGGAGTTTATGTAATTTTGTAGCACAGCAGAGAGCAACTCTCCAAATGATAAACCAGCAACTTCAGTAAAGAAGGCAAAGTAAGTAAGAGTAGACTATTGCACCCATTTGTTTCAAGTAATTAGAAGCAGATAAGATAAGAAAAAAGCAAGATGCCTGCAAGTATAGTATATTGATATTGAGCTGTATTTATTTACACACAGACATGGAATGACATGCAGTGATATGCTCCATAGAAAGAAGTTGCCATACAGTATGTATTCACAGCCGAGTTCTCTGGGAATTGCTTGCTATAGCATTCCTACATTTTTTCAAGTATGTTTACCTAAAGGTGGCTAATGTTACCAAAGAACACACACCAAGCAATTACTAAGAGGGCAAAATATATGTCCTCATCTCAGTTACATTTCAAATGGATTTGATGGTGAAAAGACATGCAGCAATATATGCAAATAAAAATATATTTCAACAACATAATATTTTCATATTTCACATGCAATTTTTGGCAAAAGAAACTATGGCTATTGAATTTACATTTAAGCTCTAAAACCATATAGCTTTATCAGTCAAATTACAGAAATTTTAATAGTAGTTTTAGGTAATTTTATTATTATCCAAATTATAAAAAGCAAGGAATATCCCATAACTGGTTTATCAAATAATTGCTTTCTCTACAGCTTTTACCCAGTATACTACTTCTTATTCCCTTTCAAACTTGGCACAACACTATTTCAAGCCTCCAAATTTACATATGCACAAATTAAAAAATTCTCTTGAACATAACTCTTTGTTTAAAAAAATCTGTAAGTAGATTTATTTAAGTGAACATTTTCTGGGTGGACTAAAATTGAATGCCAGGCTGTAAATGTCATAACAGCTGAATATTTTCAGTGGCAACACCCTTGTACCAACATGGTTTTTTTATGTCATATCAGCTATGAAATCCATATTTAGAACATTTGGTTTCCACATGCAAACCATTTAGCAAAATATATACGTACCTAATTTACAACACATAAAAATCATGATGATGAATTACATAAAATCCATGTTCCATTTTCGTGAGTACTCTGAAGCATTTGAAACCAGTAAGAGTATGAACTATTAATAAAGCATTTTTATATATTATGCTACAGGGCCAGCTAGGAAAACTGCCTTTATCTAAGCATCTAACCCACTGATTTTTGTGGTAATTTGGAAACATGTTGAACTCTGTGAATTCAGTGAAAGCCACTGAGATTAAAGTTTATGAAGAAATCAAAGGCAGGCATACCTCCATTAACAAAGCCTCTAACAAAGAAACTGCTTTTTATGAAATCTTTCTGCAGGAGCCTGGCCCAGCCCTCCCCTTTTTGTCTTCTGTCTAATGGAAGGTTTTTATGCAGCACTAGCATTGTGAGGACAATGAAGGACGGCTGGAGAATAACAGACTTTCAATTTTGGATTGCAGAAACATGTCTGCAGCAAACAATGTAATAAGCCTTGACCTGACAACAAATGGGATTCTACTCTAGGTGATCTTAATGTAGCTGTGTGTGCTTATGTACAACAGCAAGGTAAACAATTATCTCCAGAATCACTTACTGAGTACCTTTGAAGAGCAAAACAGAAAGGGGAAAGCAGTATAGTCTGCTTCACCAGCTACCCTGGTGTCCTGAAAAAGAATGGATCTGTAAGTTTTGCCACCAAAATGGAGATCATAAGCAAAGTGGAGGCTGTTGAATAAAAAAATGCAATTTGGAAGAACTTTTCAAATGGCTTCTAGATAAATAAAAATGTTTTAGTTTACTTACACAAGACTCACTTGACCTGCTTTGTTTCATTTCACATGTGCACAATGTTAATTTTGCTGAAACATGCTGAGCTGTTCTTTTTTGGTGTAGGAATACATCTCCACTCTTTCCATGTTATTTCTACCTTTAGTAAAGCTCAGAAACACATCTTATTCATTAACTGAAGTATGTGTGTGGGGGTGCAGGTACCTTCAAGTTGCCCATCAACTTATGGCGACCTCACGAACTCCATAGGGTTTTTTTAGGTGATAAATACTCAGAGGTAGTTTTGCCTGTTCCTTCCTCTGAAATATAGCCTACAGCACCTGGCATTTTTAGTGCTTTTCCATCCAAGTACTAACCAGGGCTGACCTTGCTTAGCTTCCAACCCTGGACAGGATCTGGTGCCTTTAGGGTATATCCGTAGTCCTTTATAAGCACCTATAAACACAGTCACAGGGGTTCTGATGCAACAAAATATCAATGGTTGATTTCTAAGTTTTGTAAAGTATCCATCCATAGTTTTGCATATCATCATAGAGGATTTCTGGGGTTTTGTTTGCTATAATACCAATAAAACAATACAAAATCACAAAATAAAGTATTGAGACTCTTCTACTGCCTTTGTGCCCTTTTCTGTGAAGCCATTTTTTTTAAAATTAAGGTGATATTCCACACACACATATAAACAATGATAGACTCCATATTTGATTCCAATATTTAGCTACTAGTTGGAAGTGGAGTTTTTACAATATTATTCATACAAAAAATAATTGGAGAAAAAAAGTAGTATTCTGAAAATGCAGAGAAAAAGTAAACATGGAGACACGGCAAATGAGTTCTCCCATGGAGAAGTGGGAAAACAGCTTTAAACAGCTTGGGACGTCAACACTTGAAAGAGTATGTCTCTATCTCTGCTTGGGGACTGGGGTCTGTTGAAGGGGACCTCCTCTGTATCCCACCAATGGTGGCAATACACTGTAGCAGCAAACACAGGAAGGTCTTCTTTGCTTGGGCACCTCAGGTATGGAACACTCTCTTCTTAAGAGGTCCAACACTCTTGTCATTCCAGAATTCAGGAAAAACAAGGCTTTTTACTAAAGCTGTGGAGCCTAAATTATGTCATCTAAATCTGTACATGCAAATGGTTTTAAATTATATTTAAACAGTTTTTAGCTAGTTTTAAAGTGGTCTTAAATTCATTAATTTATTTCATATACTTTTAGTCTGTTTGAACTGCACACATTGTTTTAAACTGGGCCTTGCATCTTATACTGGAAAAAAGTGGGATATAAATAAAATAGAACAGTAAAATAAAAGAACATTTTACAAACCACTGATCCTGATTTTTATTGTGCACTACCCTAAGCGCTCTGGATGTGTGGCAATATATAAGTCAATCAATCAATCAATCAATCAATAAATAAATAGTAAGGCTCTTTTTTGTTGTTGTTTCTATTCTTTTCAAGCTTGTTAAAAATGAAACTTCTCTTCTTCTCTGTAAGTACATAGGGTCTGCTCATACAATCACCATACCATGAAATGATGAATCTTTTCAGAATACCTCTTAACAGCAAGTTCAAGTGGCAACTGTCAACAGAAAAGGAGCCCAAAAGGCACCACTGAGTAAATGAAAAATAGGTGGGGAAAATTAGCATCCTTGGGAAAAATGAGCATCCCTCCAAAATTATAAAAAACTAAAGGTAGTGTCCTCCACAAAACACAACCTAATGAAGACTAAGCATGGTCAGAAGTCAAGGAATGCTGAGTGTCAGATGCAAAAGAAAATGGAAAGAGGATTGAATGGATTGCAGAGAAAGAGTTGGTTGGACAGAAGCCTGAAGAGCACTACTCCTATTGCAGAGGTGAGAGCATGCTGCAAACTTTTATGGCAATTCCTGTTTACCCAAATTTTGCTTCAGATGGCACAACAGGAAGATATTTGTTCTTTCAGATCCTCACACCATTCACAATTCAAAAAGCCTGGGCTTTTCGCCCAGGGGACTTATCAGGAAAAAAAAAATCAAAGTATAAACGATGATTCAAAAAAACTGGGGGGGGGCTATGACTAACTTTGAGGTACTCTGAGATTCCCTACTTGTATGAATGTGGCTTCTTGAAAAAAGTGTCTTTCCCCTAAAAAAATCAGCGCAAAATTTGCAAATTTGGTTTATTATCTAGCAGATGGTCAATCTCAGTTTGAAAGACATCTTCTAAGAGGTGGGTTGGCATGATGTAGAATATACTCAAGCAGCCCCCCCCTCAAAGAAGGTAGCCACAAGAGACCTTCGAGGAGCCAAAAGGGGAGAAGACCACCAGCTGAGATTTCCAACCCAACAGTACTTTCAACAGTGCTCAATAAAGTTTACTTCTGGGTAAGCTGCACGGCAGCCTATGCATCATAATCGCCTACAGAATGCCAGAAGAGTCTTTTCTCAACCAGAGTAATACTTCAAATGAGAAAGAGCAGCAAAATTTTAAAAATACATTTGGAAGAACTAAACCATTTTTTCCCACTTATCTGAGCAAAATCTGATGCAGCACAAGCCTACAATTGTGCCTTAATAAGTATAGGTTAAAATCAAAATTTCTGTGACAACCAACCTTGTATTTAATAACTTCTGTAAAAGCACCTTCTCAAGTATGTATGGGTTTTCCATGACTTCAATCACTGGAGGATAAGTATTTTGATTTAGAAAGAGCAACAGTATGTATATAACTATGTGGTACATGGGAAATATTCTCCTACTCCTCCTGAAGTTAATAGCACAAACATACCTTTCATTCCACAACTCATAAATGTCACCTTGAAGTTTCTTGCATATTGCTTTAATGGAAGAAAGTATAAGTCTGTCCTCCTTAATAAAAACGGGAGAGAGGACAACAACATAAAACAATAAAACTATACACCTTGTTAAAGAAACACTGATTCTAATCCACAAAGAAAATGCTCGCATTGATCCATCTAAAGGTACACATATATTAGGCAATGTCTTAGGAAATTCTGTATTACTGTAGGGAAAAACTGGGTTTTACTGTAAGTACAATAACACACAAAACGTATAACCTAATATATTTTGAACCACATAATTTATATTCTGCTAGGGTGGGTGTGTGGATTTGGTTTGCTGTAAATAGCTCAACAAATACCAACATCACAGATAATCAAAAAATAAAGAGAAACATGAGACATTTAACAATATTTTCATTCAGTTTCCTATCCTTACTAAAACAGACAGCACACAGCTTTTTCAAGCCCACAAATGCATTTTTTAAATATACCATTGAGCCTACCTAAAGAATAATATATAACCTACAAATTCCCAGAACTGCATTTTAGAAGATTCTATTTGCAGAAAAGCAAAGTATACGTGTTTCCACGGCTAGGGCACATTTTTCATGGGAGCATGTAAAGACTTTGCAATTTATTCTCAAATTTAGAAGAATATCCTTATACTCTGTAATGTCTCATCTTTATATAAACTTTGTCCACTCATTTATAAATCCTCTGAAAAATGTATATGCTGTAGAACATGCAGGGAAAACATTATTTCACGTAATTCAGATTTATTTTTCAAGGCTTTTTGATATTTTGCAAAGCTTGCCTATGCACCCAAGTAACTTGCATGAAATAATTAATGAATGGTTTGCCAGGGATCTTAAGAAATATAAGTTACCAAATCCTGGAACACATAACTTAAAAAGCTTAACATATAAGGATGATGGTAGCAATTCTAACTGATATTCTATCCATGTGTCAGCACCAGACAGTTAGAACTTCACAATCAGAACCTCCAAACGCATGGGAAGCCCCACATGATGCATCTCCATCTGCCAGACAGAGACCCCGCAAATACTGTTTCTATGTTTAATATGTCTAATCTACCTCAGATGTACAAGTTACACCATTCCAATGTATTAGCTGTGCTGTTCTGAGGAAATTTTATCATAGGAAGGGGCTCAGGCTTTAGCTAATCTGACAGAAGCCCTTCTCGGCTATTTTCAGGGCTGAAGACAAAGACTGGGACACAGCAGCCGTTGTTCCAAACCACACGCTTTTAAAGGGGGAAACCCAATAAAATGAAAATAGTTTGTACTTATATTGACACACTATGTAAAAGGGCTATTTAGTAGTGTGTGGATTTCAGTTAGAAATCCAATCATAATACTAATTTCGTAGTTTTCACTCTCCATCTCCATTCCTTCTATTGCTTTCACTGCAAAAATCTAAAAATGGCAGATTTTCTGAATTTTCTTTAATAAATCCTTTTTCAGGCATCTTACTTAACCTCCAGAAAACAAATAAGCTTTAAATGTAGTCTATACTTAATCCAGAATTTCAGGACAGACCTAGAGTCTGAACACTATTAAGTGTTGCCCCCTTGGTAAACCCTGTCCTGGGGTCTACAACTTTGATATAAAATTAATCTAACCCACCAGAGAGGTGAGCCGGATAAGCACGTAAGCAACAACAGTCGTACGATCGAAAGAACCAGGTCAGGCCAGTAAACTCCCCAGTCACGTAGCCACAGGAGACTTCAAGCTGTGCCAACTGATGGTGTACAAAAGATCATCAGCCTTTAAGGAGCCAACTTGAAGGGATTAAGAGTTTTCCCACAAAGTTGGGCACTGGAAGCAATAAAACCTGATCAGGCAAAATCCATCTACACAAACTCACACTGCAACCCAAAGTGGCGGAAGATCCTGACACTTGGGTAACACCTTGGTATCTTCCAATATCAAAGAAGGTGCCAATGTGAAGTTGTTTTCCGTTGCTGTCCCCTTTGTTCTCCCTGGGAGAGGATTTGCCCTCAAGGTAAATTTTTCCTACAAATAGTCCTCATTTTTTGACTAGTTCTTTGGATACCTTCCAGTCATACCAACTGACTGTTCCCCCTCCCGATAGCCATGTGATCCCCTCAGCGTCTCTTTGCTGAGTTCCTTTTTCTTTCCCTGCTTTCTGGACCAAGGACTTCAAGAAAAGGTGCAGTATCACCCAAACTACGAATCCTTCAACAATCTCTCTATCTTATTCCACTCTTTATTTCTTTTTAGCCCTTGGATGTGTGTGTGAGTGTTTGCGCTGATGAGTGCTATTACTGTTTAATAAAGTCATTCATTGGACCTTTTTGTGTGATTTCTGACTGGACCTGACCTCGTAAAAACTGGTTAAAAGATCTCGCTAGGTTACCCTGCCTCTTGCACTGCTATTGTTTGTGCTCTGTTGAGCTTACTTTCCCCATCACTTGCAGCATATCAAGGTGTCCCTTGGGGACCCCCAGATTTTCAGGGTAACATAAGGTCATAAACACCTCAAACAATGGCATAACATTATTGTCCTGAAAGGGAAATCAGAATCTTTAAACAGGCTTCAAGAACAAAATACTTCACATAGAACCAAAAAGGGGGAGAAAAATCACATTAACTAGTGGTGAGCTGCTTAATAGAGTAACAATACTAGAAGTACACTTCTACACATTTACCAAAAAAAAAAACACCCTATAAAGTCAGCTCTATTTTAGATTTTTTTTAATGTGTTAAAGTTCCTTTAATTACAGCCTCAGATCTTTGCTAAAGTCTACCTTAAAAAGCTACCTAATCCTCATCCAAAATCACATATGTAGCAGTGCGACCCAGATAGTGCAAGTTCCCCCTTGCTGTAGGCAGAATAGCCAATTTCAAAATGACAGATTCTTTCAAGTAAAATTAATCACCACTCTCATAAGTTCCCTAGTTAGTGTCATGCCCCGATAGTGGATTGGAATTGGTGAAGCACGCTGGCAAAACTGGCAGAACAGAAAGATGTAAGTAAGAATAACATTAATTTCAAAACTGTGAGGCTACAGCAATGATGTCTAAAGGGAATGAAAAGATTTCCAAGATATTTTCTACTTCATCACCCACAGAGATATCCAGATACATTACAGTGGAATGCATCACCATCTGTTATTCATTTCAGGAATGTGAGGTCTACTTTGCTTCTTATTAGAACCTAAGAGCTATCAGCCACACTGTCTTGATCCCAGAAGTAACCAGGACACAAATTCAGAAGCTAAAGTACCAGTGATGCCAACAGAGAAGACTATAATTAAACACCACTGGAAAGTCAGAAACCTCCAAGCCTGAGATACTGGAGATTACCAACCCCAAAAGATCAAAACCCACAAGTCCAAACCAACAGTGGTAGATCTAGCTCCAGCACTGAAATAGAACCGTCTTTTCCAATTGCTCCACAATCTCAGAATACACTGTACTGATGTCAGCAATGAGGCTGACACGAGTTCTTGGATACAGAAGAAAAGTACCTGACTACAAACCAAATGCCTGTACCTTTAAAACTCCCTACTTTGTGGATGGATAAAGCACCTCCATTCAACTTTAGACCTTGTTAGAGAAAGATGTTCACTTGAAGCTTCCTCAGGTGCTGCAACATATATCCTGCCTTAAGCCCTATGGGTTCCCCACTAGCGGCCTAAATACGACATAGAACTTGGCACAGAACATACCCATGTGTAGTGGTTTGAGTGTTAGACTAGTACTCTGGAAGACCAGGCTTTGAATCTTAGCCAGGGAAACTCACTGCACAATCTTATGAAAGTCACATTCTTAGTCTTAGAGGAAGACAATGGCAAACTGTCTCTGAATAAATCTTGCCAAGAAAACCCTACTACAGGGTCACCGAAAATCAGAGTCAATTTGAAGGCATGGTAAGAAAAATATCATAAAACACATACTTGGGCGGGGGGGACCTGCTAACCTCCATGTATGTTGGTGTGGTCTCACCTGAAGGTTAGTTCCATCTTGACTTTGTGGTGAACAACTCAACAGAAATATTAACCCAGTTTGTTTGTTTGTTTTTATAAATTGAAACATTAACCCAGTTTGAAATTGCTGTAAAAAAGGCAAGTTCCAGGCTGGGATTATTCAGGGGAAGATCTCAAGGTGAAACTGAACCCACACTTTTCAGACCTCTACAGAGACTTTTTGATAGGTTTAAGGGCAGAGAAAGGTCTGTGATATTACCCACCTTTTACTTGTGTAATCTCCAGATACAGCCCAATGTCAACTAGATACTAGAATTTTACCTACCAGTTATGTTGAAGCAAGCTTTATGAAACACAGGCCATGATCTGTCTTTCTCTTGAACACTCACAGACAACATTCCACAGTTGCAAAATTTTCCTACTAAGGAAAATATTTTCCTACTTGTTCTTTTTTTTAAGGTTAAATACTCATTTAGTTTCACAGCTTCAAAATTGTAAGAGAAGCATCTGAGAAGTTTCCACAGCCAGAGTTATGCAGGAAATGTATTTCCACATATACAACTGCATGAGCTACACACTCAGCAGGTCCAAAAATTTATAACTCATAATACTTGACTAAGCTATCAGCTAATACAACTTGTCCCAATCTGGCACCTTCTAGATGACTGAGACTGCAAACCCCTTTATCTCAAGTCAACATAGCCAATGCTCAGGAAGGACAGAAGATATCATCCAAAACACAGAGATGGCACCTGATGTAATTCAATTTGTACATAAGGAAAAATATTCTCATTTTCTTGAATCAAAGGCATCTAATTATTTAGATGTCTCATCTGATCTTTTCACAACACTCATTTGTTCAATGTATGTAAAAAAAGAACTGATATTTGTATAGTCTCAGCATACAAAGAATTATTATACAAGTTGACTGATGAGATCCTTTTCAAAAGAACATTTTCACCATTTAAAGGGGAAATTTTTAATACTATTATGCCAACTGAAAACAATAGTTAAGCACACTGATCAGAATTAACTGCTGACTTCAGAATTATGATGAATTCCCACTGCACCCATTTAATCCTTTCCTGCCTGTTCTATATATGCTGACAGCACATTCCACAGAACTATACACAAGACCTTCTAAAAATCACGTAAGTAAGTAGATCCTGAGAGATTCATACCATACCCTATGAAAGTGTGTTTTGTCCCATAGATAAAGCTACATCAGGTGGTTCATCCACATAACAATTTAACTACCCCTCTGTCTGCCTTAGCATTCTTAACTAAGGGTTACTCAGACACCAACTGCACGTTAGCATCCAAAGGGATTTTACATGTCAACTGCCTCAAGGTGATCAAATCCGGCAACTTTACCTGCCCCTATTATAAGGAACATAGACATTTATAGCTTGAGCTAGCAAATTATGTAGACCTGAAATAATGTTGTTTCATAACATAGTAACAGAGTACCCAATACTAAATACTAATACTACACTTGACCTAGAAATGTTTAAACTACTAAACCAAACAAAAATCATTCCAATATAGATTCACATTTAATCGTTCCAGGATCTCATGCCTCTGTTACTTTGCTGCTAAGGAAAAGAAACTGGTCCTGGCTATATAATTAAGCATTCCAACCAACTTTCTAAACTTTACAGTTGCAAAGACAGGCTTTGGGCAAATGTGTAGGAGCTTCAGATTCTGTAGATACACTACACTACAAGCTACTTGCCATTTCTGACAGAAACCACAGAAATATGTAAGTACTTAACACACTTCTACGGGAACTCTAGATTATGTTTCTCAAATACTAACGCCTGGTGCCACAGGCTCTTGGAAGTTTTAGGGATCTTCAAAAATAGTTTGTGATACGCCAAAGTTTGTTGAGCTTCCACTGGCATACCACACTCTCTGGGCACACCTAAAGTAACATTTTGAATCCTAGCGCTAGATATTTTGAACTGAACTATGCACATCGAAGAAAGGCTCACACAAAGACTGTTTTCAAAAATTAAAAGTATGAGAAGTTTGGCTAGCACTCTTCCTCCACTATTGTGTTTTTAAAAACAGGAATTGCATACATTTTTACTGTTTTCATTAAACAAAGGTACAATTTAAACATTTCTGAGGCTTACTTGACATTCCATACATACTTCTGGTAAGGTAGTTCTGGCTGATAGTCAAGCTTTCCACTTATGAAAGCATGGTTCAGTATAAGAAACCACATATTTCTTCTGAGGACTGCAAAATAATTTCAAATGTTTTTTGCTTGCTTCTGTGGAAATGCAGATAAAAGGTGTATGTTCAGATATGTACCTACAATACTGCTTGATTCTTATGAAAGTGATTAAACTGGAACTAATCCTGACAAACCTTCTGTTGATATACAATCTATACACCATCCAGTTGCTTATCTATACAGTGCCATTCATGCATAACCCTTGTAGAAGATTCATGACACTTGTTGCCCACGAAACAGCTTTGAGGACTACACAGAGTACAGTTGAGCTGTGGAAAATGGCATGGAGGACAGGTGCACTGTAGTGCAGTTGACTGGTGAGGATGACATGCAAGATGGATGGCATGCTGGGATGGCTCTTTCCTTTCAATATCCTTCTCATCTAAATCACACCAAACATCTGTTTGACAGAGCTGTGATTGTGAGAATAATGCAGTATACGGAGATAGTAGGTTCAACCCTCCACTCATATACCTTAGAGTGAAAACATGTGAGTGAATGAGAACATTTCCACAGTCAGAGGCCAAGGAAAGGGATAATGCCAGCCCTGGTCCCTGGCTACTGCTGTATCCAGATCCCACCCCTCATTCTCTGGTGGAAAACCCATACGCGTAACAAAGCAAGCAACAGAAGAGAGAATGGTGAGAGAAACTGAGCCTTTGAAAAATACACTACTGCAGTTACAAATATTGTTCTTAAACTAAGACCAAAACTTTTCTGTATTATCTTGCAGTAAACAGAAGGTAACTTGTAGGAATTCAAGGAAAAGCAACATAGGAGGTGAGCCATTTTAGCAGCACTTGGCAAACTTAAGATGATCAAGGTAAGTCAATGAACAGTGCATTAAGAACAGTTTTGCCAAGAGGACAGATATGAACACACACCTTTTTCTAACACTGCAGAGACAATATGATTTGGAGGAGCAGAGAAGAGGAGAAATCAAAGACAATGCCAAGGCTTTATCTTTCAGCGAAGTAAATGATGATGTTTCAATGGATTAAGTAAAGCAAGCAAAAAGGGGAGGACTTGGGAATAACAATGAGAACAAAACTATTTTAAACACAGTGAGGCTGAGAAAAAACAGAGATTTCTCCAAGTAAAAACATTACAGAAACAGTTGGCAATTAGATACTGAGCAGAGAAAACTCTGGTGGATAGAAGCATATCATTAGCAAGCAGGCAACTGAAAAGCACTGACTGTGTTGGTTGTCACTCATGCTGTGTGCACTGTGGGGACAGAAAATCTTTTCCTTGGAAAGGCCTACATTACCTTAATCAAAACCTATTGTAGTCTCTGTTCTACCAGTGAGCACCCAAAAGTGAGTGAGACAAAAGTCAAAACTGGATGGAGTTGCAAGTGTGATTGCTGGCACACAAAACACAGAAATGTAAATTTTGGCATTCTTCTTCACTCAAACTGTGTTGTGTTTCCCCTACAGATTTTGTAATTAGGGGAAGAAGTACAAAGGAGTTATTAATATCGCCAGTAGGAGGACAGAGCCTGGTTTTTTAAAAAAAATCAGAGGTCCAGATTGAAGGGCCCAGAGATCAAAATTGGCCCTGTGGGACAAAGATTTCTCACTCTTGGTATAGTGAGGGCATAGATGCAAGCCAAGGATACATTTTTGAAGCAGCTCAATGCAGAGAGAAAAAAGCAGAAGAAAACCTTCCCAGTGTACAAATATTCAAGGAATGTTCAGGCAGGTACAAAGACTGAGAAGGGCAGAGTCAGAGAGATTGTAAAAACAATGCAACATGGAACAAAAAATGTCCCCTGGCTGAGAGCGGCCTTCAGTTAAAAGATGTCACCAAAGACTGACTTGAATTTTAACTGTTGCTGAAAGTTAGATATGGGAAAGCAGCACTTTGTTTTTCCAGCCCTGATGTTTGCTGCAGCATGCCAGGAATTAAGACTGAAAAGTCAACGGTGCATAAGACTAGGTATTTTCCCAAAGACTACTGCAGATGACCTCGGGCAGACTATAAGACCTAAGTGACATCCCTCTCTCTCAGGTTTGTGAAATGTCAAGATGGCAGAAGAGGAAGGAAGTAAAAACCCTTTTATGCACTTCTCTTCATGTTTCAAGGTAAATAAAGGGTGGGATGAAGAAAGGAGGCAGAACAGGGAAGAAAGAATCCATAAACGTTTCTCCACCCTGGATATTGATCAAAACCTGAAAGCTGTTTGAGGTAGAATCCATAAAACTATGTCTCCTTTTTAACAACCCCTAACGTCCACCACCAAACCACACTCTGGCAAGTTTCAACAGTTATCACCATCCAGTGGGCACATCAAAAGCAGCACAGTGAAATTTTTCAAATTTCTCAAACTGATCACAAAAATGCACTAACCTTCACAGCTCCATTTAAAGCAATCTTACCCTTCACTTATTTGTTCTTGTTTTATGCAGAAAAATTGGGTTTTATCCCATTGAATAAGGTCTATGAAAGCACATAGAAATGGTCTGTAAAGCTCATTGGAACCACAGCCTCACCCCTGGCCCACATGCCCTCACACTGCTTGTTTTCTTTTTCAAGTACAATAGATACAAACAGGATGCAAGTTCCATATAGAATGTATTCAAAGAAGAAAGACCTCCATCCTACAGAAATTCACACATGCCTTCTCAGCATGAAAGCAAACTTTCCAGCCATGATTATGAATGAAAACCTGAACATGTGTTTTTATGGGATTAGTGTCAAAGACTGTAAAAATAAAACACTGCATTATTTCAACCACTACAGTTTTCTAATCATGGTGTTTTTACAAGTAATCATTTCTACTGAGCTTTACACATGTAAAGCACCTTAATGCAAAGCTATCTCATTCCTCCTCACAACATTCCAGCAGCATGTTTCTGTTTCCAGTGTTTAGACATGAGAAACTCGACAATTATCACTCTTCCCAAGTCCATAGCTGAAATGCACTTTAACTTGTCTCTCAGTTTCAAGTTCAGTGCTATATTCACTCAACCACAAAGGCCCTTCAGAGGCAAAGGCACCTAGCTTTCTGACAACTAAATTCCTTCCATTAGGCTGACAGTGCCACAGATGCATTTTGAATTGTTTTTTTTTTCATTAGTACAACTAGGATGCAGGTTTAAATGTCACACTTAAACAATTAACAGCACAATTATACTGAGCAATAAATCCTAGTTTCTGAAGGCACTGCATTCAAACAATATACATCAAGAGTATATCCTTAAAAAGGACTTTCTTTTGAAAAGCAGGAACTGTTCAGAGTTTGAAAACTACAAGCTTTCTCACCAAGCACGTATGTACAGTATGTATGCAGAAGACAGACATATAAATGATGATCTCTGGTGTACATACATCATCATCATTTCCTTTTTTAATGAACAGAAGAATTCTCTAATTGTAAAGCACAGTAAAACATGCACAAATAAGAAAAGTCAGTTTTAAAGTGGCACGGTTAGCACTATTTCTCAAACCAGGGACAGAAGATTATATGCCTGATACCATAAGGTATATGTGTTCCTCTAAATTTTTTTTCAAGAAAGGAAAATGCCACATAAGTAAATTAGGAATGATATTTAATTAGACAGTTGTTTTAGATCTCTTTAGCCTGCATCTACACAGGACTGAGTCTACACGGGAGAATCAAGGTACAACACAACACTAAGATGTTGAGAGATACAGGAAACAAAAGAACCTCGGGTCAGAACAAAGTATGTCCCTCCTCACACAACCCCATCCAAAAATTCAAAATCTGAAGGGAAGCAATCAATAATGAAAAAGAGTCAGAATTTGTTGCTACTACAGATAAATTTAGAACTGAGATGCCATGCATTAAAAATGCAAGGAGCTCTAAAAGGCTTGATAAGCCGGGTTACTATTAAGTACATACCCACCTCATTTGAGAGAGAACAGTGAGCCATACAACTCACTGTAGTTTTGCAACAACGATAAATTGCATGGAACAAAATGGAGCTGTGGTATCTGGAATTGGCGGATATTTATCCTGTAGGGGAAAGCTGAAGGGATAAAAAAAGATGCCTTTTGGAAGATCCTAACATGGTGCTTGCTGTTTGAAGTGAACTCCTCTAAGCCACAGACGTCTGGGCAAGCCTTCCCCCTTCTCGCCCTCGCCCCAACTGGAGTGGAAGAAAGGAAAGGAAAAAGGTAGGCTTCAAGGCCTGGGATGCTCTTCCAACAAAGAGTATCGCAGCCCTCGCTTTTCTTCTTTTCCTGACACCAGAACCAGTTCAGGAAAAGAAGGCTTGAAGGAAGGAAGCGAGAGGACGGGGAGGAAGGGTGTAAAAGGCGGGCAGGCTCCGAGCAAGGTTTCCGCGCAGGGAGAGGAGAGAACCCCCCCCCCGCCAACACACAGACTTTTGCCCCTAAAAGAGCTGCCCGCCCTGACCTGTCCCTGGGGTCGATCCACGAAGTCTGCCGGGTGTTGTGGTCGATGTAGAAGACGCGCCCGTCGTAGTCTCTCGCCTCCTCCCAGCCTGCAGGCAGAGGCAATTCCGAGCTCTCCCGGCCCCGCGGCCCGCCGCCTCCCGCCGCCACGGTTGCTGCTGACCCGCCAAGCGGCTGCCCGGTCCCTTGGCCCATAGTCGCCCCCGCCGCCTGTTGCTGCTGCTGCTGCTGCTGCTGCTGCTGCTGCTGCTGCTGCCTCCGCCGCCTCCGTCCCCCGCTCAGCCACGGCATGGCCCCGCCGCCGCCGCCGCCCCCGGACCGCAGCTTCGGCGGCAAGCTGCCCTCCGGCTCCAGGAGCCGCTCTTCGGCCGCGGGGCCCGGACTGCCCTGCGCCCCGGCCGCCTCCAGCACTCTCTAGCGAGCGGCCCAGCCGCGTGGAGCACAAGCCGGGCGGCTCCGGCTGCGGCGGCAGCAGCAGCAGCGCCGCCGCGCCGGACTCATCATCTTCTTCTCCCTTTCCAGCCTCCTCCACCCCCGTCCGGGCCCCGGGACCGCCGCCGTCCCTCCAACCCGCCCTACCACGGCGAAGGAGAGCGCGCCCCTCCACAGGGCGCCACCGCGAAATTCCCGCCCTTCCTTCCTCTCCGCTCCGCAGCGGTCCCCCAGCGCGGCCTCCCTCCTCCCCTCAACCGCGCAGCCCCGTCGGCTCCCTCGGCTCCATCCCAGTGGCGCCTGACCCCGCCATCTTCCCTCGCTCGGCTTCCCCCGCCTCCCGCTCCGCCCTTTCCCTTCTCCTGCTAAGGCTGCGGCTTCGGGAAGGGCCTCCAGCCCCGCTTTCCCGGTCTAGCAGCTGGGGACGGCGGGGGCCTCCTGAGGAAAAAATAAACGTTGAGCTGAAGAGGAGCGCAGGCGTCGCTGAAGTGGGTTCGGAGCTCTGGAGCAGAGAAGGTTGGGAACAGGGGCTGTGGAGCCTCTGTAGAAATGGTTCGCTTTGATAAGAAATCAAAATCAGCTTTGAGGAGAAGAGTAAAGCAGGGAGAAAGACCTGAATCATTGCGAGCTGCCTGATTTTTCCTAACGTGGACGGAAGGACGGAACAGTTGCTAACATCTGGGCGAAATGCTGGAAAGTGTGCACTGTGCTTTCCAAGTTCCGTGTGAATAGTTTCACAACTGGTTTCAGGTGCGGGTCTTACGGTTTAAACGTACTGGAGGCAAAGCTTAAAAGGGATCTTCAAGAACAACCCCGGGCCATTCTGCATAGACTGTTATAGTGCTATTATTCCACTTTCAACATTCTATGGAATCCCAGGGTTTGCAGTTTAGGGAGGGGCCTCGAGGCCTCTCTCTAAAATGCAAACCCCAGGATTCCATAAGATGTTGAAAACGGAATAATAGCACTATAACAGTCTAGTGCAGAAATGGCCTTGGTTGGAACATAATAGGGATCATAAGATACTGGTTCCTCCACAAATTCTTACCTTGCAGCCACCTCTTGCGTTTGTAAGGCTGCAGCTTGATCCTAAGCGTATTTACTCAGAAGTGAGTAAAAGTTACTTCTAAGTAAATATAGCTAGGAAATCTTAGCTAGGATTGGAAAGCCCAAAAAATGAGAGTGGAAATTTACAAAGTTGCCAAAGAGCAGCTGCTTCCTTTGCCTTTTCTGAACCCCTGTTAACTTAGACCTAGAAGAGGTTGGGTGGGTATGACTTTAGCAGAGGTGAGCATTCTCTCCCACTCCCAGTACCCTTTCTCCCACAATCGGAGCACTGGTTTCAAGATTTTAGGCTCTCCTTTCTATGTGCAGTATCCTTTATGAGGGAAAGGATTGCTGGATAAATACTTCCTGATCTGAGGTTTCAGAAGCCACAGATGATACCACTGTGTGACACTGCAAGATCTCTAAAAATGCATTATTTGTCAAACCACTGGGGGCAAAAAAAAAAAAAAGTGCAAGGAGTACAAATGGTGATATTGTAAGGTCTTTTTCGGGGAAATGTGCACCCCCACTTCTGAAGGTTCCCTAGTCATATATTTATTGGTCAGAGAAAAATCAGTCAAGTGGCTTAGTCCTTGCATAGTCCACGTATGGACTAGGGTGGGCAACCGCTGGCCCATCACATGTTCCAAACTACCATTACTGTCATTCCAGGCTATTGGCCCACGCTGGTTGGAGGTTGAGAGTTGAAAACCAAAACATCATGTTAAAGAGAGTTCCCCAGTTCTCCATAAAGTTATAAAGTTTGTAGCTAGGTTTATGGGAAGCTGCTCCTAAAGATCTGAATCAAACTATATAATATGGGGAACAGCATTATTGTAGGGACCAATGGTTAGGGTTACACTTACAAACAGAGAGAGATGTCAACACAGCTGTTTGTATTTTGGGAGTCTCTTTGAAAGCATCACTACAGGGAAAACCATGATTTACCATGGCACCTTGGCAGTGAGGAGGATTAATCCTCTCACAGTATATCCTTGGGTCCTAATTTCATGCCACCTAGGACACTGTAAGGGCCCAAATAGACTTCTTGTTAATTGTGTAAATGAAAATAATTTTTTCTTGCCCTCCACAGTCCTAACAAGTAGTTGCTCTGAAGGCAATTCTTTTTCATTTTGTTTTAAATATATAGGTTAACTTCTAGTGATGGTTCTGATTCTCCTAATGAGTTCCAAAATTATGGTCTTAAAATGATCATTAACAACAGGGGCAATTTCTAGTGAAATGCAATAGCAGCTTTCAAGTGATAATTTTTACATGAATGTGATAAGGAAAGAATTAAACCTCCTATGGTTGTCAAAGAGACCCAGGGTGGTGTAATGGTTAGTGTTCAACTAGGAATCCAAGAGGCTAGGATCTGAATCTCTGCTCAGCCATGAAAACCTAGTGAGTGACCTTGGGCAAATCACACAGCCTTAGATGAAGGCAACAACATTGATAAATCTTGCCAAGAAAACTCTCTGATAGATTCACCATAAGTTGGAATTGACTTGAAGTCGCTTAATAATAAGGTGTGGCCATCAGGTTGCCAAGAAGCATCCATATTAAATATATTCACAAAACTGATCACCTATCTGGTTTGTTGCTGTTTCCAATTTATGGCAACCCTAAGGCAAACTTATCATGCAGTTTTCTTGGCAAGATTTGTTCAGAGGGGATTTGCCTTTGCCTTCCTTTGTGGCTGAGAAAGCATAACTTGCCCAAGGTCACACAGTGGTTTTCCATGGTTGATCAGAGATTCTAACCTTGGTTTCCAGAGTCATAGTCCAGTGCTCAGACCACTACCACATACAGATCTGGTTTGTCCTTTCCCAGTTTATTGCTCCAGAAGTTCTGGGGGTGCATGTGGATTTCCCAGTTAATAAATGCATTAGAATCCCAAATGCTCA